>JBBPKN010000724.1:0-30314 GCA_038089275.1 Pulveroboletus cf. rosaemariae
CCCCTTATCTCCTCCTCCACCTCTTTCTCCTCTTGTAGTTTATCCCATATCTCTCTCTGTGGTTTCTCCTACTTCTTCCATTACTCATATAGATCCTGTCACTCCCAGGGCTCCTACCATTGCCCTTCTGCAGCTTTGTTATTCCCTTCTTCTTCTTATCACATCAATGATGACTTCTGCAACAACATTATTAGCTCCCCAGAGCTGTTCTATAACACCCTTTAAGGTGTCATGAGTCTTTTACCCCTAGCAGGGGGGTAATGTTATGTTTCCTCCTTTTCTCTTCTTTTTCTTCTTCTCTCATTATAGCTTCTACTTTTTGCATATCTTAAGTGCTCTCTTGTTTACTTTTACTCATAGATTCCACTCTTCTCACACTCTAGCCTAGTCTAAAGCACTCTTCTGTTATGCTCTTTGCCCAGGCCTTCCATTTTTTAATCAGCTGACTCATAATCATTTCATCTCTTTCCATCCATTTCTACATGGATATCTTACTTATCATTTGTCAGCATGATTACTCTGTATATCTCCACTTGAACCTTACTAACTGTACTATAAAGTAGCATATTTCCTGTTCCCTCTTTCTTTATGCTACTTCTATCTTGCAATTACCTCACAGTCCTTGCATCTCCACTACTCCTTGTATCTATGTACTTGGAATCCACTACTTGTGTCCTGGCACTTATCCAGAGGATTATCAGCATCTGATCTTTGCACACCTCTGGGAGTATAGCTGGTACCACTTGGGCACAACATTTCATTTGTTACTCCTTACTCATCTTAAAGCTTACCTTTGGTTCACTTCTTCCACTTCATTCATAGCAAAGTCTATGCCTGTCCCTACCTGGGCCTAGTGTAACAGTTAGCACAGAATTAGTAGCAGATCTTAGATAATGGTATCTTCCAATCTAATCTAGATAACATTTGATCTTGGATCTTAGATCTGGATCTAGATTGATGGATCTAATCTGTGGCAGAGATCCAGATGGAATCTCCTTGGCCTCTAGACTAAGGTACTATATTCATATTCATTGACCCTAAAGTCTTCCCTTCTATTCTTGTACTTCTTTTCCATTTAGATTCTTAATATGTATGGCCTTTTAGTCATACCCTTTTCCCTCACCCTATGTCCAGTTACCATTTTAGTATTTATCCCAGACAGGCTTGGTGGTCCATGCACCACCCTAGATAGTATAAATAGGCTGTTCATATAGCTCTTAGCTCCCCAGCTTTGAGCACTTGTTTGTTTAGCCCTCTAGGCATTCAATAGACAAGCTAGTGTTTGGACCCAGCTTCTTAGGCTTAGCTACCCTGAGCACTTATCCCTTCTAAGTCCTATGTCACCTCTAGTGGCAGGCCTATTCATTTTATCCTCTGTTCTTCATATCAAACACTAATATCAACATCAGCACAATCTCAAGATCCATACTGGGTTAGGAGTTATATCTTATCTGCACAGTGTGCCAAACTGCCACCATAACAGTTAATGATAATGAATTAAACTGGCATACATGCAGATGGCTTAGACAAAAAAGGGTAATTGTATTATAATTTTTATTTCATTTTCACTGTATTTCTAATACTTCTTCAACTCTTCACATTGTTATATCACATGACCTCTCTTCACATCTTCATCTCTTCACAGTTTTACATTTCACCTCTTCACATTTCACTGGTCTAGACTGGTCTAGATTATAAGATCACACCTCATGTTTACCTTGTGTATTTCTAGGTCCCCACTCTCTTATTGCTATTAACTTGCTTACTGCACATGTACTTGAGGGCCAGTCCATCTTACATGGTTTGTGCATATTCTGTTGCATATATAAAGGAAAGGTGCTGAACTTGTTAAATCCCAGTCTTATGCACTTGAGCTTTCTGCTTTCACAAGTTCAAATCTCTTGCCTCATAATCTTGCTCTTGCCTAGTTCTGTTGGCTCTAGCCCAAAAGCCTTTATTCAGTAGTAGCAGTAAAGTGCCCTCAGGCCTCAGAAGCATCAGAAGTTCAGCATATTAGATTTATGCTTTTAATTGGATTTCATCTCTAGCTAAGTACTCTGCTTAGTTTATTAACCATATTATCACTGCTGGTATCATGAATTACAATATAATGATTGATTACTATAAAGCAGGTTTTTCTTCTAGAATTATAAAGCACATTTACTTTATAAAGCGAGTCTCTACTACCATTAATGCCTGAATGGCTAAAGTAGCCCACTTTCAAAGTATCTTTAAATAATCTCACTTTATCAAACAATAACAGAAGCAACTCAGAGCCAATGTCTGGCCCTTCTTATTTACCCCCATACTCTTTCCTCAAGTTAAAAAAAAACAAATTGTTATAATACACTTTTCATTTTTTACTTTTTTGGCATTTTCTTCTTACCACTATAGCTCTTTACATTGTCACATCATGTGACTTTTCACACTTTCACTATTTCACACCTTCACTATTTCACTTCTTTACATGGTACAAGTCTAGAGCAATCTAGACTCTGATGTCATGCCTTATTGTTTTCTGCTGTATTTCTAGATCCCTGCTTCTATTATGCTATTGGTTAGCTTACTATACTATATTTTAGAGCCAGCACCATTTACATGATCTGTGCACATACTATAACAATATAAAAGGAGGTCAGCTCAAGCCTGGTTTTTTTCCAGTCTTGCACACTTGAATCTTCCAGTTCTACAAGTTCCTTGACTCTTATCTCTTCTTTACTCTTTTGCCTAGTTCTTGTGTCTCTACAATCAAAGACACTACTTAGAATCTTAGAAAGCACACACCAAGGATAGATGTTAGTTTAGGTTAATATATCAGAAGTTGCATCTCACAAATGCCATAAATGTCAATGCTATCAAGCTTGGCAAACTAATTTCCACAGAATGTAATTAATATGCCAAAAATAGACTTTGTTTTAGATACTGGAAATCTGGCCACATGTCTACTGCCTATTAAGGGGTCCAACCCTAATTCCAGAGGTCAAGCCCTAAGGGGTGCCCACATAAGCAATCAGATCAGAGGAAGGATTAATAATAGCAACAAGTGAACAAGTGCTTTAGACTGGAGAATCCAATCTAAGCCTTTGCCCTTATATATTACTAAGTACCTGTGCATGGACCAGGCCATGAGGCTTACATAAGGTAACTATTATAATGGTAAGAAATTAGGCATGAGGTAAAAGATGCCAACCAAACTAAAGGTGATTCAAATAAAATAAGGAAATAGGGGCTAAAAGCAGTGTAAGTAAAGTAAGTTCATAATACTGCCTGCCCCACCTTTTCCTTCTTCACTACTTCTGCTTTCCACAAGAATATAAAATTTACTGCAAAAAAACCTGTAATCTGGTTTAAAGAGATTAGTAATAATAAAACAAGTAATAAGGTGGCAAAAGTAGAAATAATAAAAGAAGGATCAAAGAAAAAGAATCAAATTTTTTAAAATGGAATATATTCTCTATACAAGATGCTCCCTTCTTTTCTTGTGCACCTGTACTTGTATTATCATCTAGAAAATCTATATGTTTCCTGATTCAAGTCTCTCCCTTCTTGTATTCAAGCAAATTCATAGCCCTTTGTGCTCTTGTCAATAGTAGAGCACAGATTAACTGCATCAATTTAGAATACATTAAAAAGCACAAGTTTCCAACCTTCTACCCTACTAAATCCATCTGCATTCACAATATGGATCACTTAGAAAACAAATGGGGTAAAATTACCCACACCTGTAATATTCAACTCATTATAGAAGAATATATCCAAGAAGTTACCTGCCATATTATAGCTTGTGGCAATAACTGCCTTCTTCTTAGAATCCTATGACTCCAGATCACAAACCTTATCATTAACTAGGTAATTTATACTCTTATTATCCTGAATCTAACTACTTATATAGCCAAGATCTACTATGTCAATATCTATATCAAGATAATCTATCAAGGCCTCAAAAATAACATTGCCATTATCTACAATGAGTACTTTGTCAAGTATCTTAACTATAAAACCCTAAAACAGTGCATTCTTAAATTCCTTGATAAGCAGCATGCCAACCATATTGTAAACTCCTATTTTTTGTTTTTTCCTGCCATTATTATTGCAAAGCTTATCACTTCTACTAAAATTACAATAAAGGCTGAAGAAATGAAGCCCAAGACCACCTTTTCACCAGATTATGCCCAGTTTGCATCTATCTTCTCAAACAAACCCTCAATTCTTGATCACCTACCTCTACCACACTTATACAGTGGCTCAAAAAACTGTTCCAATATTTGCATGTTTTGCACTAAATGCAATGGCTATCAATAACTACTAATTATCATACTAGGCTATGAGTGTATGAAATGCTGTACTTGCTCTTGGCTTTCTATTGGTCTAATAATCAAAGCATTTGGTTATGTTTTGGTAACATGGCAACCATATCAAAATGACAACTTAATGAAACAGTTTTTTGACTTTGAATTTCCATTACATATATTGGACCCTGAAGTGCTGTAAGATAATTATATATCTTATGTAAGTAATATATTATGTCGCTCTTATGTCACTAATTAGCCTGCAGCATATATAAACCCTACCATTACAAATAAATTCCCTTATTTCCATCATAAAACATCTTTCTGCTGCTTAAGGAGATAATATTATCTCTCTTGCCTCTCTTGATCTTTCCTGTAGGAAAATTGCATCTCAAACTGGTCTAGGGAAGTCTACTGTGGCTAGGGTCCTTCATTAAATCCAACCAGAGAAGGAAAATCATTATGGTGGTTATTCTTTGAAACTTTCTTCTATCAACAAGCATGCTATTGCTTAACAAATTCTTACTGGAAAGGCCAGTAATGCAGTTCAGGCCACTCATTTCATCAATTATATTGTCAGTACTCCTGTCTGCCCACAAACAGTCAGGAATACCCTCAAGAAAGCTTCTTTAAAAGCTGTGTTAAAAAAGAAAAAACCTCTTCTCTCTGCTATCCATAGAAAAAACAGGTTGGTCTTTGCCTTAAAGTACCAGCATTGGACTGTGGAGGACTGGAAGAGGGTAATTTTGTCAGATGATACTAAAATCAATAGAATTGGATCAGATGGACAAAAATATGTGTGGAAAAAGAAAAAAAAAGAATAAGTTCTAAGGAGATTAAAGATACAGTTAAGTTTGGAGGAGAATTACTCATGGTATGAGGCTGTATTGGATGAAATGGTGTGGGAGTTTTGAGTGAGGTTGAGAGAAGGATGGATGCTAAATAGTATGTGGCAATTTTAGAGGAAGGATTATTGCAGAGCATAGAGAATTCTGGAATTTCTTCAGATAAAATTATTTTTTAGCAAAATAACAATCCCAAGCATATCTCTAGAAGAGCTCAAATCTGGTTTAAGAAGCAGAATATCAAGCTTCTGGATTGGCCTGCTCAATCTCCAGACCTTAATTCTATTGAACATACTTGGAGTCATTTGAAAAGATGCCTTTTAGGTTATAAAAGATTACCTACAGAAGTTCATTAATTATATTATAGTATACTTTTCTCATTTTTGATCACATGACCTTATCTTATCTTCATTATGTGGTTATCTAATCTTTTATCTTATCTAGGCATATGACAGGTCTAGATTCAGGGCATAAAGTTAGCCTTCTATCTTTGACCTGTATTTCATTTCCATTCTTCTTTGATTTTCTTTTACTTTAGAAGCCTCACTTCTTTTCAGCTATTGGCTATTCTCATGAGTGCTTCTCTTCTTTTTGATGGTGCCTCAGGGTCTGTGGAAGAATTCCCAGCAGGGTCTTGGTCTGTATATCATACTATAGCATATAAATACTATAGCTCCATTATCTTAAGATCCCAGTTTTGAGCACTTGTATTATCTAGTATAGTGTTCATCCTCATATACTTTTGCTTTACTCTCATTACACTGACTTTGACATCATTAGCCCATGATTAGGGTTATATTATGTATTTTGTCTATTAAACACCATAACAAATTATAGGATAGGATGGTGATAGAGTGAGAAAGGATTTCTATAAAGAAGTGTCAAAAATGGATAGAAAGCATGCCTAGAAGGATTCAAGCAGTTATAAAGGCCAAGGGAGGTCATACCAGGTACTAAATACCATATTCTATTTAAAGTCAAAAAACTGTCCCAATAAGTTGTCATTTTGATATGGTTGCCATGTTACCAAAACATAACCAAATGCTTTGATCATTGAACCAATAGGAAGTCAAGAGCAAGTACTGCATTTCATACACTCATAGCCTAGCATGATAATTAGTAGTTATTGATAGCCATTGCATTTAGTGCAAAACATGCAAATATTGGGACAGTTTTTTGAGCCACTGTAATTATAATACTACAAATTTTCATTTCAAGTATAATATACTCTTTGATGCTGTTATCACTAAATGATTCATGTAATCCTATGTGTCCAGCAGATATATAAGCAGCATCAATGCCTATACTTGACTTTATTGCCTAGCTTATATCAATAGTTACTTACTATAGTCAAAACACTATAAAATTCAATTTCTACATTTTTCTATTTGGGAACCCCAACTACCATATATAGATGATTTAGGGTTATGTCTAGGGTTCTAATCCTTCTCTAGGGAAGTGAAAAGTCAATGCATAATAGTATATAAGATATGTACTGTGTTATATTTTTTGACTACATGGGTCTAATGAGTTATTTCAATAAAATAGGGTGGTCTGAGGTATTATGTTCCTCAGTCCTGTTATCCAGGTCAGTTGAAAAGTCTCATTTCACTCAACTTTTCTCCTTTCTCACCATTTAATCACTTATTATACTCAAAACACTACAAGGTTGTATTTCAAGTATTATTTAGTTTGTAGGGCTATTGTAACTGAATGGCTGATTGTCAGCATGTGTCCAGCACACACATGGGTGGCATTGCTGCCCATACTGTACACTACCATCTTGCTTACATCAACAGCTGATATAATCACATGTCCAGCACATATATAGGCAGTGTTGCCATTTGCACTGTACTTTACTGTCTTAGCTACATCAATAATCACTTGTAGTAGTTAAAACAATACAGAATTGAATTTCAAGTATAGTCTATTTTATAGCACTATTATAGATAAATGGCTGAAGTAATAATATATCTAGCACATATACAGATAATATGACTGCCCATACTATACACTACTAACTTGCTTACATCAACAGCTGATGTAACCACATGTCCAGCACATAAACATGGGCAGTATTGCCACCTGCACTATACTCTATTGTCTTTACTACAAAATTCTACTCTATGTCTATAGTGCTATTATAGCTGCCTTACTAATTTAACTGTATATCTAGTATACACATATCCACCATTGCTTCCCATACTCTACTCTACCCAATTACTTACATCCTTAATGCTCTTTAATATAATTATCTATCTAGTACATATACTACTAGTATACTCACCTATACTATACTTTACCATCTTGTTTATATTGTTGGTTCACTTAACTATACATATATATTATTCTCCTTTCTAATTGGAAACCCCAACTATCATATATAGATGGTTTGGAGTTAGGTCTAGGGTTTAAATCCTTTTCTAGAGAAGTAAAAAGTTAATACATAACAGTATATAAAAAGATATGTATTGTAATATGTTCTTTAATTATAAAAAGACTGATGAGTTTTTCAATAAAACAGAGTGGATTGAGATATTAAGTCCCTCATTCCTATTGCTCCAGGTCAGTTGAAAAAACTTGCCTTTGGCTTGTTTTTTCTCCTTTTCCACAATGCTGCTTCTTTTGTTATGCTTGACTTAGGTAAAAGTGAGCATAGCCCTTCAAAAACATGCAAAGTAGACAAGTCTCAAGATCTTTTATGGGGTAGAAACTGAAAAGAACCAAGGTATATCTGCTCTTGCTAGATACAGGATTAAATTGCCCAACAGAATGCTAGAGTCAAAGGCAATTATAATACATGGACTTAATACCACAATAAAAACAGGAATCAGATCAATTACCAATAGTAAAGATATATTACCAGCATACAGATACATGTGTACCAGGCCTAGCAAAAGTACAAAGAATAAGAGGATGAGAAGGGAAAAATAGCATAAGAAATGTAAATACAAAGTGCTACTTCTTATACTACAGTAAAGACTATTGTTAACTGAAAGAAGAAAAGAAATTTACATAAAATTAGTTAAAAAAAGAAAAAAGGAATGTGCTGAATAAGCACAACAAATAAGAAGGATAATCAATGACAAATAGGCCAGTTTCTGGAGTCACTGTATAAGACAACAGTGATCAATTGACCATTCAAGCCATAACTGTAAAGCAAGTCAAATGACCATGATGAAAATATATTAGCATATGACATACACATTATATGTTGCACCTTTAGTGTTGCTGGCCATGCAGGTATCCACCCAAAGGTCTTGTCAATAATCTCTGCAATCCTGTACCATGGCAATATTTCTCTCAAATCCGGCATTTGGCTGCCGCCAACAATCTGTACCGAAATTCCAGTATAAGTTATCATGAGGAATGATGTGATCCCCACAGAATCAAGAATATCAGAGCATAGATCAATGCAAAGAAGTAGAGGTTTTGCTCCTCCGGCCCTCCGCAGAAATGGATTGGATTTTGCAGGTTGAGGAACCTCCCGAGCATTTAATAGAAATTCCGAGGCTTGAATGTAGGGACAATGCTGCGAGAACAAACCAAGAGACTTCAGTGTCCTATTGACAGTTATTAAAGGCGGAACATCATTGGTAATAGACAGATGCTGCAGGATTAGCCACTCTCTCGCCATTTTATCGAGTTTACAATCGTCCAGCACTAGTCCCGTATTTTGTAGAGTAAGGTGGCAGAGATGCGGGAAGGTTAGCAGCTCACTAATTGATTGGAGAGCTGACGTGTAGCCGGTCGCTGCCAATGATACCATGTGAATAGATTGTTGTCCGCCGGAAAACGATGCTACAGATTCAAAAAGCTCGCACAGTTTGTTTGGGCTGACCCGGGACGCAAGATGTACGTTGACAATCCGGAGCTGCGACGCGTGAACAGAATCCAATAACTGTAGAACAGACGATGTAGAAAATGAGTGAATCCCAAGAGAGTGAAGAATGAAAACACGTCTGTCGGAAGTGATAGCCCCTTGCATTTTGGTGTGAAACAGAAGCCAGGCCCAAGTGCCAAAGCGAGACATTTAAGATTCTCGGACAAAAAATCGATGATTTCCACAGGGATTGCGTCTATTACCATGGTTTATTTTACTGCATGGGGGTAAAGATACACCCTCACCCATGAATACCCGGAGGGATTCTACAGTACCAAAAAAGTTTCCAAATTGTATTAAAAAGCTACGCGTATCCTTGGTGCTACGACCACTGGGGTACTGGAAGCTCAAAGACTTGAGCGTGTTCAGAGGAGATACCATAAACATTGATTTAGTGTATGTTGCTTCATCTACGACGGCTATGTTGCAAATGGTTGAATAACTGAGCTCCTGAAGGTTTGGGAATACGGGCTTGAACGGGCATGATTGGATGAGAATTTGGAGGACGCTTTCGTGCACTGCGAGTCCTCTGAAAGCAACGAGGCCTCCGAAAGCAGCGAGGCCGAGCTCTGGCATAATTGTCCGGATGCGTTTCGCGTAGAGCAATGGCTGACCATGGGTTTTTTGGCGGTCGTCTGTTGTTAAGGACCAACTGAGCTGTCACAAAGGTGGGCCAATGGGACACGTACAAAGAATGCAATGGACATCCGTCCGATCCGTGCATAAACGAGTAACTCGGAAGGAAAGGTTAGCAGCAGTGGTAAAAGGGAAGTCTGGATGCGCCATAGTACGTCCAGAGCAGGGCCACTGAACAGTTTGCAGGTCGTTGCAAGGCTGGCAAGGTCAGGACGACCTTTTTATGACAAGTAGACATGCTCGAAAATATGAAGCAAGATTTCAGGAATTTCGAGACAGTGGGGCATCTGGGTCCTTCCCAGCGACATTGGAGGTGATCTCGAAGTCAAAGGCTGCCTTTGCGGTGGCTGCGGGTTGGCCATGAAGTTTTGAACACAGGTGTTCGAGTCGTAGTGCGTGATAAGACCGGTTGGCTCCGGGCAGATACGTACACAGCACCGCTCAAAGCGCCACCTGGTATGCTCCGTCGACTGTCGGACACGCGCTGGATGGCATTCCTGAAGATACGTTGATCAGCGATGAGCGTCGTGGAAGCACGCCAACGCATTTTAGCGCTGACTCGCCCATTATTCCAACGGACGGCCCGGGCGCTAAACTCGGTCATTGGAATATGGTCAGGCATATAAAGTTTCCGTGTTCTCGAGCCTCCCCCAATCTTTCTTTCCTTCCTCCCGCAAACTCCAGCCCATTCGCTCCTTTCTAGTGGCCCATTCGCCGCACCCCTGGCAACATGCTCGCACATCACTCTCTCTCCGTCCTCCCCTTTATCGCTCTGACATACGGCGGCCCGCTCATCGGTCGTAATCCTCAGTGCATCACCGGGTCAATGCAGTGTTGCCAGAGAGTGGAACCAGTGCGTCGTGTTTGTTTGCATCCATTACTGACCTGAGACGCGGTCTGACAGTCTGGTTCTCCGGTATTGTCGGCACTGAGTGTGCTGGACATACTTCCACTGGCGCTAGATGGCAACACTCAAGTTGGCTTCTATTGCAATTCGCTCGCCGGAGCTGGCTCTGGCGCGACGTGTGAATCGCAGCCCATCTGTTGCAACGACACGACGATGGTAAGTGTCTTGTCTTGCATTCTGTTTTGGCCGTCTCATGCACTTACTTTATAGAATGGCGTCATTAATGTGGGGTGTAGCCCTCTCTCGCTGTAATCGGTCGAACTTTGAAGGCTAGGCTCAGGTTCACAGTTGGGCACCATTCGCTGTCTCTTCCCTACTCGAGTTTTGCCGCCTTTATATATATAAACAACTTCTTCTAACCAGACGCTCTCTTTTCGTTGATGTCTGATCTCATTTTGTCCCGGTCGTGTAGTGATGCGGCGTTTGTTGAGCTTGTGTCATGGCGAGCTGGGGTGGCCACGAACATGCCTTTGAATCTATATGTATGCGAGCGGGGCTCGATGTATTGGATAGACCAGCTTGAACTCGACCATGCGCCAGACACGCGTCCGACCTCGCTTTACCCCCTCGCATTGTGATACCCACCCCCAGACGATTCCCCCCCTGGTTTCTGTCTCGCAAGACGAGGAATGGCTACCCATCATCAGTTGTCCAGCCGACTTTCCCCTGGAGCTCGTAAGCCAATCATTCAGACTACCGTCCCAACTCACGACTGTGTTCTTGTTTCCAGTTTGAAAGCGCTGTTGAGCAGCTCATCCACCACCCAGAATACAATTCAACGCTCATTCTTCGCTCAGAGACAATTCTTGAGACATTCCACTCGCATCTCACTGACGACACTCCCCAAAGCAATCTCGAATCTCATCGGCCCATCTACACTATCCACCGGAGGCTCCTCCCTCGCCGACCAGGCCGTGATGCCGCCCTCGAGCAACGCTGCACGTTATACGCACCTACTATCGGCCCCCACAAGGGCCTACCGTGCACGCTCGTGCTGAGCCCTCTCCTTCCACCAGGTACATCCCTACCGTACTACCATCCTACCGTCCGACACCTCGCGTTTTGCTTCATCTCTTGCACACCCCCGATCCTGCGCATGGAAGCGGTCGTGCTACCCGATACGCCATCGGATCCTAGTTCGAGATTGTATCGCACGTCACTGGCCCTCCTCGAGACCCTCCATCGATACGGATGGGGCGCGATGACGCAGTACCAAAAGCGTGTGAAGCACGATTGTATCATCCAGAGGGAGACATATCAGGATCTGTACCTTGTGATGCGAGAGCGATACAAACATTTGGTGTCAAAGTGGAAGGAGTGTACAGACCCGCTCAAGCATGTGTTTGAGGTAATGTCCTACGGTGGACGCGCCGCTCATTTTGTGTCGAAGGCGCAGCCGATGTTTGGCTGATACCCATTGTAGGATATCGGGATCGCAACGTATCTCATGCTTCTTTGGAAACAATCCTACGCGAGCACGGAGCAGCGCTCGGCGGACCATGCAAATCATGGTCACATACCAGAGCACGATACTCCTTGGAAGGGCTGGCCACAGCCGCTCGGTGGGTTCTTGGACCTTGGGTAAGTCCGAGATATCGAGACACCTATCACATATCCACGTCCTGTAGGTGCGGAAACGGCCTTCTTACACACATTCTCGTCTCCGAGGGCTACCGCGGCCATGGCATCGACCTCCGCGCACGTACCTCCTGGGATCACTATCCCTCGCGCACGCGCGCCGCCTTACACGTGTACGCGCTCGATCCGACGCAGTTTGTCCAAACCGTGACGGAGGGTAGACCCAGCACCATACCTTACATCCAACTCGGCACGTTCCTCATCGGCAACCACGCAGACGAGCTGACGCCATGGATCCCTCTCATCGCAACCGTCAGGCATGCATCTGGCTACCTTTCCATCCCGTGCTGTGCATGGTCATTCGATGAACGGTTCGCACGTGCGTCGACTACCACCATTGCGGACTTGGCCTCCATCGTCGAGGACGACGAGTTTGTGAATCGTCTGAATCTAGGTGGGGAGGGTGGTTATCAGAGTCAGTATTCGATGTATAGGATTTGGCTGGCGAAGTTGAGTCAGTGGATGGGATGGAAAGTAGAGTGTGATACACTTCGTATCCCCAGCACACGAAACTGGGCCATCATAGGTACGCCCAGATGTTTGCAAGCTGCGCCCAAGCTGAAGCTTGATAGGTCGAGAGCCGCCCAGCGATAATGGTCAAATCTATGTAGAACGGGCACTTGGCATAGTTCGAGACGTAGTGAAGAGAGGGACGTTCAAGACACGCACACCAGAGGGAAAGGCATGTGACCATTGAGGCAATACAAGTCGTGAGTGTCACAGGGTCGGCGGTGTGAGGAAAAACTGAAAGGGTGACTGTTCTCGTTCGGCCTCCTCCGACATCCTTCTGCACTCAGCCAACAGCTCCCTCAGCTCTGCCAAGCTGACACTTCCCTTCCATTCTTGCTCCTCGTCCGTGACGTACTCGAACTCTTCCTCCTCGCTGCCGTACATTTCTTCCCCATCCGGATCTTGGGGAAGATTACCAAGCAATCCCCCTGAGCAATCCTCGAGCCTCACACGCATCTTGGTGCACATGTCCCACCACCTCTCCCACCGCTCATAGCACGAATCCGCAGGCCCATCATTGTCGTTCAGGTCCTGCAACACCCTTGAACTCAAGACCCTCACGCGCTCCAGTTTAGGAAACGAAGCCTTGTTCAAGGCATTGAAGTTGCGATCGTTTGTGCGCTGGACCATCATTGTTCGTACAGGATCGGTATCGGCGTATGCCGCGGCGTAACCCACCCCAAAAGCGTACAAGAGTCCGTGGAGCCCGATGTGTTGGATACAGTCGTGTGGACGATTCGTGAGCGCGATGGGTAGCATAGCTTCGTCCTCGGGTTCATCAGGGTCGGCGTCGGGATTCCGAGCAGGCGGAATCTTCCAGTCGAGATTGAAGCAGAACGTGGTTAGGAAGGGACAGAGGTCCAAGACAGTGCGGACGTCGAGCATGGGTATGCAGCTCAAGTCTAGAAAAAGGAGGGTCGTCCCGTGTTGTGCGAGGAATGCGATGACATCAGGAACGTCGAGGGTGTTGGTACCAAAATGAAAGGAAAAGCTGCGTAACAAGGGAAGATACCACCCAGTAGCCTGTTCCATAAAGTCCTGACAGAAGCCTTTCAAGAAGAGCTGTTGAAGATTGGACAGTTTCAGCTTGACGTCTTGAGCAGAACCTAGGGTGATGGTATCTGATTCCTTGATCGCAGAGGCGAACTCGAGGTGGACAGCGACAAGATTGGGGAGTGTGTCCAACGCCCAGATCACTTTGGAAAGCAACTCCGACGGTACGTGCCAGTGTACTGTCCGCAAGTTACGGCAAGACATGCCGAGCGTGTCTGCGATAGGTCCGAACGCGCTAGACATTGGCCAGTCGACAATAAAGATCTCGAGGTTTGGACACCGCTGGAGGATAGTGACAAGTGGACTCTCAAAATCGTCTATCTTTGGACCGCGCCCGTTGAGAAAGTGGGTAATATGTAAACGTCTCGCCCACCATCCGAGAGAGGTGTCGCGATCCAGGATGTTGCAGAGATCACGCAACTTGGTAGGATCGTCGAAGAAGAGACAACGGACGAGAAACTCGGTACCGAGTCTACGCCACGTTCGGCAAGCTGCGATGATCGACTGCAGGAAAGGAAAGCATCATGAGCGCAATTCACCCATGAAGAAAGGCGGGACGAAACCTTTTTCGTGGCGTAGCTCCGCCGCTGAATGATGTTGATGGTGTCTTGGGGTGTTCGAACGGTCCAATCGTTCCAAAGGGACCTGGACCAGGTTGACTGGGCCATGCTGGTTTGCAAGCCAGGGTAGAATATGATGTCTTCGTCTGCGGCGAGGTCAAATATGTACGACCAAAGTTCGGGAGGAAGCCTTTCTGCCATCTTCGATATCGCGGTTCGTTCAGTGTTTTTGGTCTCTGGGCTCTGTCCTCTGATGTCACGTGCTCTATTGAGGCTAGGAATCCCACGCCACGGTTCTTGCGAGTTCTCTGTTAGACAGAATGACAGAATGCGGGGCCAGTTGGAGCGACGGTCCTTTGTCGTATGATCAACGATGGCTAGCAGTCCACCAAACCAAGAAAAGTCAGAGCCCTGGACGTGAGGGGAGAGCCCAACGTTAGTGATAGCGTGTAGGTTGCATGGGAATCTACGCGCTCAGGGTATTTAGGCCCTCGGCTACTTCCGCAATTGATGAGGTCTTTCTCCCACTACCCCCTTTCGTGGTACGCTGCAGCAAGCTTGTCTGTTAAACGTCCAACATATCCACCATGGCCGAAGTTCAGACTGTCGAGATCAATGACGCCGTTTTTTGTACCCACTTGAAAGAGGTCGTATGTGCCCGACGTTTACCCCACAATATTACCCCACACCCGGGTCTACTGACGGACCCTTACCTGATTGCTCTCACGATAGTGCACCGACTGCGGTTACGATGGGAGGGAGGAGAATGATTCTTTCTACGGGGTTGATTTCATTGCCACAGATTCTCTGGCCGTGTTTGCTTACACCTTGCTCTTTGGTCACTAGTTCGACCCTGTTGGTCGGGATCCCATCGAGCCTCCTGCGGTGACGACCAACAAGGATGGTGTGTACCAATGTAAGAAACATGGATCTGCAGGTGAACAGGATGGGATCGTCGTCGAATGTCTGTCGTTCTTTGCTGACCGCGTGACATCAGAATGCAACATGTGCTTCGGGTGGAAGAAGCAGATCAACAAGGCGAGGACAGCAGCCAAGAAGGCGAGCAGAAAGTAGTACCAATAGTGTGGCCATTCAATGTATCAGTTGTGTGTTGAATATCAATCTACCTTGTGGCTACTGTTCTTGGCAGAAGTCTGCCAATTTGCCGAGTGGCAGGACAAGGCTGGCACTGCCAGGTAGATGGCAGAATTCTGTGGATGGACGGTGGCAAAACCTGGCAGAATGTACTGGTCATCAGGGTCCGAGATACTGAATGTAACTTAGTTTGTGGTGAAAATATACATGTTGCTTGATGTTGAAAATTGGAGGTTGTTATTCACACTGCATTGCCAGTCATATCCTCTAGCAGTGGTTGACCACTTTCTGATTTTATTACTGCAAATTTCACTTGCATTGAGAAACTCAATAATGAATATTGTTGATTATGGTCTAACCTTCATATACTACAGCTTTCTGTTTCACTGTGATAGCTACAATCTTTTGTTGCCTACCCAACATATTAGCATATGACAGCTCCACTCTACTTTAATATGTCAACTCTTTTTCACAGTATCCTCAGTTGTTACTCTGTCCCAACTGAGGTATGCAAGAGCTCATCATATATTACAGTATTACTCACTGACAAGTATCTAGTCCTTATTTCCATTAGATTATGAGCCCTGTAGTCTAAAACAAAATTAAGGGAACTCATCAAAATCACTATGTCTGGTCAAGGAAATACCCCACAATCAATGACCTTACCAGTTCCCACCTCATGGGACATGCCATCCAATTCTGGTCACTTTTTTCCACATGCTGATAATAATTACCTATCAGATGAAACTGGCTATTTCATATGGGCCCACTGCATGAAGAAAGCCCTTAGCTTCTGTGGCCTACTTGGCATAGTAAATGATACCATGCATCAGCCATCAAACCCAGCACAATATCAAGTCTGGAAGAAGATGGATAATGCTGCATGTGCATTCATTACTGGATGTATCAAAGCTGATCTTGTAGTCAAAATTGTTCACCTTAACACTGCAAATGAAGCCTGGGAGCTCCTTGCTGCTGAATTCAGCCAAGTTGGCACTAGGTCAATTATTTACTGGTTTTGCTTCCTTACACATCACATGTCCAGTGGTAAAGATATTTCAGTGCATATTAATGAGTACCAGGAAGCTATGTGTTATCTTGCCAATGCAAATTTTGTTCTACAGGAATGGCTTAATGGAAATGAGGACTCAGTTGGGATGGAGAAATGACTGAATTAGTACCTAATGGAAATGAGAACTAGGTACTTGTCAGTGAGCAATACTGTAACATAGGATGAGCTCTTGCATATCTTAGTTGGGATGGAGAAATGACTGAGGATACTGCAGAAGGCAGTCAACATATTAAAGTAGAACAGAACTGTTATATGCTAATATGTTGGGTAGGCAATGAAAGATTGTGGCTGTCACAGTGAAATGGAAAGCTGTATTATATGGAGATCATACTATAATTAACACTCCCCCTTAGCCAGAGGTTATCTGTGCAGTCAATTCAAGCAGTTCAACAAGTCAGTGATGTGAGTCTGCCAGCAGACCTTTGGTAAAGATGTCAGCCACATTGGCAGTAGAAGAGACATATTCCAGAGCAATCTCCTTGCATGCAATTTCATCATGGAGCCAAAAATAGAAGACACAGATGTAATGAGTATGAGTGGACATCTTGTCCAAGGTGGTAAGAATGCAAATAGTGGCAGTATTATCAATACAGAGGGGTATGGGGGTTGACAAACCTAGGCTGAGTTCTGCAAGCAGGTGGTGAATCCAGAGAATTTCATGTCCAACATGAATAGCAGAGTAATACTCTGCTTCAGCTGTGGACAGTGCAGTTGCTGTTTGTTTCTTCACAGACCAAGAGAAGGTACTGCAGCCAAGCATAAGGGCATAGCTGGATACAGAATGACCATGATCTGGTGAGCTCGCAGGGTTAGCATCTGAGTAAGCATGGAGAGTGAGAGATTGTGCTGCATCAGGGCCACCAAGGGTCAAGGCCAGATCATGAGTACATTTGAGATATTGGAGAATGTGCTTCACTGCTATCCAATGGGTATGCCAAGGATTGGCAGCAAACTGTGCAATTTATTGCATGGCATGTGCAATATCTGGGTGGGTCATGATGGCACAGTGATTGAGTGCTCTAATAGCATTTTGATATGGTACATGGTGCATGTCTGCAAGTTTGTTGACAGTAGATGGGGAGTGCAGATGTGAGAGGTGCAATCCAGCTTGTTCTGGCATTGAAAGTGGATTTGCAGAGTCAAGTCAGTAGGTTTTAAGCATGGTGTCAATATATCGAAGTGGGATAAGGAAATGGTGCAAGTTGAGTGGTTTCAGGTAACTTTAATACCAAGAAGGTAGTAAATCTCCTTGAAAAAGACATGTGTGCCAAATTCATGTTTAAGGCAATTCATTTTGGCTGGTGAGGAGATATAGAGGCTGAGGTCATTAACATGGGAGGCGATTATGCATATGCCAGATGCATGGTGATGGATGAACACACAGGGATCAAATATACAGACATAGAAATCAAGAGCAGTGAGGATCAACTTCAGCTTGTGATACCAAAGGTGGCCAGGTTGATGCAGACTGTAGAGGGCTTTCCTAAGGAGCCAGACATGCTGCTTGAAACCATTTGCAACAAATCCAGCAGGTTGCTGGATATATGTGGGCTGGTCAGAGGGCATGTTACTGTTAAGGAAAGCTGAGTTCACATCAATGACATGGATTTCCCAGTCAAACACAGCAGCAAAAGTACAGAGTAGATGAATAGACTCAATTCATGCAACAGGGGCAAATGTTTCTGCAAAATTGAGGCCTGGTTTTGGGGTGAAATTGCAGGCAATAAGGCAAGCCTTATAGCATAGAATGTGGCCAGAGGCATCATGTTTGATGCAGAATACCCACTTTGTATCAATAGCAATGCAGCCAGTAGGGAGCTCAACAAGTTCATATATCCCAAGTTGCATAATTGCATTGATTTTATCTTGCATGGCTTGTTCCCATTCAGCTTGGTCTGGTGAATTTATTGCCTCATGGTATGTGCAAGGGTCTTCACCTGACACAATATTGATATTTTCATCAGGTGGATTAGGCATGGGCAGTATATCTTCCTCAGCTTCTGAGTCTCATGGACTGGAATCAGAGTATTTCCTGTCTGAGCTCTGCTTCAAGGTCTGGGCAGCAGCAGATATGGTTTTCCAGGCCTTGATGGTGGCAGTGTGAGAGGACTGGGCATGAGGAGGTGGAGGTAAAGCAGGGTTTGGATTTTGCTCTGTGCAGTTAGGCAGAACAGGAGGAGGTAGTGGGGGAGGCTCTGCATAATTGGTTGGAGTAAAAGGGGGGGCAGTTGGAGACTGGCTGGATTTAGCATTATCTAGCTCATAGAAAGATGAATGGAGTGATGTGTAGCAAAACTGATACTCCCCCTCAGCCAGGAAACTGTTATGACCATTAGCAGCATCATTGAAAATAGTGTGAGCAGACATTCAAATGGCACACTTATCAGGCAAGTAGAAACACCAGCCCTTTTGTGTCTCTGGATAGCCAACAAAGATGGCACACATACCCTTGGGGTCAAGCTTCCAGTGGGCAGGTGCATCATCAAGGACATATGCAACACAGCCAAAGTGGTGGAGATGAAAGAGGTGAGGCTTATGCCCATATCATGTTTCATATAGAGTGGAGTTGATAAGAGAGCAGGTCAGGTGCCAGTTTTTGGTGTAAACAACATAGTTGACAGCCTTGGTCCAGAGAGAGAGAGGGAGGCTAGAGTCAATAAGGATGGTGCAGACACAATCAATAAGAGTGCAATTGAGCCACTTAGAGACACCATTTTGCTCAGGGGTGCATGGTATGAAGGATTTCCAATGGATACCCTCCTGCTTTATAAAAGAGATCCAGGCATTGCTGAGGAACTTGCCACCAATGTTAGTTCGGAAAGTTTGGATGGGTTTGTCACATGAGTTCTCAATTTCAAACTTCCAAGTCTTGAAAGTGGCAAAGGCATTACTCTTGTGCCAGAAAAATAAGACCCAAACCCATTATAAGTAGTCATCAGTAAGGGTCAGCATGTATTGGGTGCTGGAGGCACTGTGAACAGGTGAGGGGCCCCAGAGATCCGAGTGAATAAGGGCAAGAAAATGGCTGGCATGACCATGCTCTGATGGTGGAAATAAGACATAAGTCAGTTTGCCCATAGCACATGATTTACAGATGGGGGGATTGTAGTTCAACTCAGCCTTAGTAAGGTTAGGGCCAGTGGCAAGCCCTTTCCTGAGTAACAAGCACACAGATGAATAATTCAAGTGCCTGAGATAGGAGTGCCATTGCTCAAGTTTTGAAAGTGGCAGAACAGCAGAATAAGCTATATCAGGAGTGGAGCAAGGCATATCTAGATAGTAGAGACAGTTGGCATGGTGAGTGGCAGTAAGAATGGGTTTGTGGGCTTTTGCAAGCATGTCATGTAGTAGTTGGCCATTATCATTTAACTTGAAAGATAGGCATTGACCTGCACCAAAAAGGGTATAACAATTTGCATCATTAAGCTGTGAGACTGAAACAATGGAAGTGGATGAGGATGGAACATGACATACATCATGCAAATGAAGATGGGTGGTGCCAGAGTATCTGCTAGCAATGATCTGAGCCTCACCATAGCCAGAGATAACTGTTTGACCATTGCCAAAGCCACTAATACTGCCATCTGACACCATAGAATAGGAGGTGAAAAAGCAGCAGTTAGTGAGAATGTGAGTTGATGCCCCTGAGTCAATAATAGATGTCAAGTGGGTAAGTTGAGTGTGATATGCAGAACCACTGATCTCAATGGAAGATAAAGCCAGTTAAGCAAGTATACCAGAAGGTGGAGTGGAGGAGGCAGCAGCAGCAGCAGTTAGTAGGCACTTCTCTAGCACAAAATTTGAGACTTCATCTTTCTCTGTATCTTCCTCAGCAACTTTCACCTTCTTCTTCTTTTTGTTCCATGATTACTTTTTAGATTCCTTTCCCTTCCTATTACCATTTTTCACATAACATGTAGTTTTGTTGTGCCTGGCATGCTGGCAGTTGGTGCAGAACTTGATCCCAGATGCATGAGCAGTCCACTCCAATATGGCAAGTGCATTCTCAACAGTGCCACTGATTGATGTAATGGTGGTGGTTTTCTAATGCCATTTTTCTTCAAGAATCTCAGAAATAACACTAGATAGAGTTGTTATCATCTTGTTAAAGCATACTCCCTTAATGAAATAATCCCAGGAATCAGGGTCCTTGGAATCAGAGGGCAGGGTAGATAGTAGAATAACAGCAGCCAGCCATTCCTGTAAAACAAAATTTGCATTGGCAAGATAATGCACAGCTTCCTCATACTTATTAATATGTGCTGAGACATCTTCACCACTGGACATGTGATATGTAAGGTGGCGAAACCAGTAGATTATTGATCTAGTGCCAACTTGGCTAAATTCAGCAGCAAGGAGCTCCCAAGCTTCACTTGTGGTATTCAGATGAATAATTTTAACTACAAGGTCAGCTTTGATACAACCAGTAATAGATGCACATGCAGCATTATCCATTTTCTTCCAGACTTGGTATTGTACTGGGTTTGATGGCTAAGACATGATACCATTTACTATGCCAGTAGGCCACAAAAACTAAGAGCTTTCTTCATGTGGTGGGCCCATACAAAATAGCCAGTTTCATCAAATAGCTGATCATCCTCAGTACACAGAAAGAAGTATCCAGAATTAGATGGCATGTCCCATAAGGTGGGGACTGATAAAGTTGTCAATTGTGGGGTATTTCCTTGGCCAGACATGGTGATTTCAATGAGTTCCTTAAATTTTGTTTTCAAGCTATGGGACTTATAATCTAATGGAAATGAGGACTTAGTCAGGATGGAGAAATGACTGAATTAGTACCTAATGGAAATAAGGACTAGGTACTTGTCAGTGAGCAATACTGTAACATAGGATGAGCTCTTGCATATCTTAGTTGGGATGGAGAAATGACTGAGGATACTGCAGAAGGCAGTCAACATATTAAAGTAGAACAGAACTGTCATATGCTAATATGTTGGGTAGGCAATGAAATATTGTGGCTGTCATAGTGAAATGGAAAGCTGTATTATATGGAGATTGTACCATAATCAATATGGCTTGCAGCTATTATCCTGCTATCCACCCTGCCCTCCAATTCCAAGAACTCTGATTCTTGGAATTATTTCATCAAGGAAGTATGCTTTGACAAGATAACAACAACTCTATCTAGTGTTATATCTGAGATCCTTGAAGAAAAATGGCACCAAAACATCACCACTGTCACATTAACCAGTGATACTATTGAAAATGCACTGGCAGCATTGGAATAGACTGCTCATGCATCTGAAATCAAGTTCTGCACAAATTGCCAGCATGCCAGGCACAACAAAACCATGTGTTATGTAAAAAATGGTGATATAAAGGGGAAGAGATTCAAAAAACAACCATGAAGCAAAAAGAAGGAGAAGGCAATGTTATAGACTGGCTTGTGTAGAATCTATACCTAACCCTAATCTAGACTGCCTTGGGATTGTACCAAAGTTGAAGTTGGATTTGAATAAGAGTAAAAGTAATAAGAGTAAATTTCTAACCCTAGATGAGATATAGAACTTAAAATAAGGAAGTACATAGGGTAGCTAGTCCTGAGGAGTAAAGAATGAAACACTGAAGTGCTTATTAAGATACCTAAATGGCTAAACAAACAAGTGCTCAAAGCTGGAAAGCTAAAATGCAACTGCATGTTACAAACATAACATTTGCTAGCAGAAGAGTCACATGACAAGCACGTGATCATGAGACTTTATTGCCAAACAAGGATAAACCCTAGGATATGGTTAAGTTGTTATTTAAGATTATTTCCTTGGATTTGGGACACAGCTTATGGTTGGATCTAGAATCTCAGATAATAGATGTATCTCCCAATTAGATTTCTGATAAATCTGGATCTTGATCTAGATGAGGGTCAGGTTTGATCTGTGGCAGATCTCTAGATGGGATCTCCTCAGCCTCATGGTTGAGGGCATGGTTTAATCTCTGCTTACCCTGAACCCTTATCTTCCATTTTACATAGCCTCTCTCTTCTATATACCTTATCTGCATGGCCCATTGGTTATATTCTCAGTAAGCATGCCCTATGCCCTGTTTCCATATTTAATATTACCCTATGCCCTGGGATGGTCTGTGTGCACTTGGACTTAGTATAAGTAGCAGGTAGTTTCTTGGTTTTGGCTCCCCAGCCTTAACCACCTTGTTAATCCTCTGGTATCTTGTACATCATCTAGTGTCTTGTCAATACAGGCATTTCCCTCCTAACTAGGTCTATGGCTCCTCAGGATTTGCTACCCTGAGTTCACACTGCTCTTCACTCTATTCCAACCGAATCCAACAATGAAACCAATGCATCCTCTCAAGGCAGACCATTTAGAGTTAGGACAGGTCATTCAGAGATTAACACCATAACACTGCAGATGCATTGATCTAATTCTAACACCTATTCTTGGTGTGTGCTTTGACTAAGAGACTTGGGTAGTGCTTTTGAATGTAGAAGCACAAGAACTAGGCAAAAGAGAAGTATAGAAAAGTAAGAGCCAAGAAACTTGTAGAACTAAAGGTTCAAGTATTATAATTTTTATTCTGTTTTCTTCATTTTCACTTCACTTTTGCAACTCTTTACATTGTCACATCATGTGACCCTTTCACATCTTCACCTTTTTACTTATTCACCCCTTCACATTTTCATCTCTTCACTTTGTCACAAGTCTAGGCTGGTCTAGACTGCCTTATGTTCACCTCATGTATTTCCAGGTCCCCACTCTGGTTTTGCCATTGAATGGCTTACTGTACTATAGTTTAGGATATTACAGTGTCGATCTCTGAATGACCCATTTTAAACCTAAACAGTCTGCCTTGAGAGGATGTGTCAGTTTCATTGTCAGATTTGGTAGGAATAGAATAAAGAGTGGTGTGATGAACTCAGGGTAGCAAAGCCTGAGAAGCCATAGCCCTAGTTAGGAGGGAAATGCCTATATTGACAAAGGCTCTAGATGATATACAAGATGACAAGGATAACAAGGAATAACAAGGTGGTTAAGGCTGGGGAGCCAAAACCAAGGAACTACCTGCTATATATACTAAGTCCAGATATGCACAGACCACCTCTAGGGCATAGGGTGTGCTTACTGAGAGTATGACCAATGGGCCATGCAGATAAGGTGTGTAGAATGGAGAGACTGTGTGGAATGGAAACCAAGGGTCTAGGGTAAGTGGAGATTAGACCATGCCCTTAATCATGAGGCTGAGAAAATCCCATCTGGATCTCTGCCACAGATCAGATCCATCAATCTAGATCAGATGTCATCTAGATCCAATTGGGAGATACCTTCATCTGAGATGCTAGATTCAACCCTATAAGCTGTGTTCCAAACCCAAGGGGAACTCTGAATAACAACTCAACCATATCCTAGGGTTTATCCTTGTTTGGCAATAAAGTCCCATGGTCATGTGACTCTTCTGCTAGCAAATGTTATGCTTGTAACATAGGGCCAGTCCATTGTATATGGTCTGTGTGCACTTCTGTAGCATATATAAAGGAGAGGTGCAAGCCTGGTTAACCCCAGTTTTGCACACTTGAGCTCTCTGCTTTCACAAGTCCAAGCCTCTTGCTTCTGTTCCTATATTTTTTGCCTAGTTCTGTTGGCTCTAGCCCAAAGCCTTCATTTTCAGTAGTATTTGAGTGCCCTCAGGCCTCAGAAGCTCTTAGTAGTTTGACACACAAGATCTGTGTCTCATCAAGTACACAAGACTGGAAAAACCCAGACTTAAGCTGATCTCCTTTTATATTGTTACAGTATATGCATAGATCATATAAATGGTGCTGGCCCTAAATATGATACAGTAAGCTAACCAATAGCAGAAAAAGAGCAGGGACCTAGAAATACATGAGCAAACAATAAGGCATGATATCATAGTCTAGATTGCTCTAGACCTGTGACATGTGAAAATGTAAAGATGTGAAATGTGAAGATGTGAAATATCACATGATGTGATATTGTGAAGAGCTACAGTGGTGAGAAGAAAATGCCAAAAAAGTAAAAAATGAAAAAGTGCATTATAACAGAAAGCTAAAAGCTATATAAGTAGCTTATTTATACTATCTAGGGTAGTGCATAAACCATCAAGCCTATCAGGGATAAATACTAAAGAGGTAACTGGGCATAGGGTAAGGATAAAGAGTATGACTAAAAGGCCATGCATATTAAGAATGTAGAATAAAAGAGAAGTCTAAGAATATAAGGGAAGACTTTAGAGTCAATGGAGATTAAAATAGTATCTTAGTCTTGAGGCTAAGGAAATCCCATCTGGATCTCTGCCACAGATTAGATCCAAGATCAGATGTTATCTAGATCTGATCAGAAGATACTATTATCTAAAATCTGCTGCTAATCCTGTGCTAATCCTTTAATTAAGAAATACTCTGATAAAACTAACCATAGCCTAGGGTTTTACTCAATCTGGCATAGAAGTCTCATAATTATATAATAGGCATGTGACTCTTGTATATCCAAACTTATCATTTATAACAGGCAAAATTTGCTGAGAAAGATATAGAGAAAGATAAAGTCTCAAGTTTTGTGTTAGAAAAATGCCTACTAACTACTGCTACTACTTTCTCTACTTCATTACCCAGCACACTCACTCAACTGGCCTCAACTTCCACTGAGATCAGTAACTCTGCATACCATGCTCAATTCACATGCTTAGCATCTATTATTGACTCAGGGACATTAACCCACATTCTTACTAACTGCTGTTTCTTTATCTTCTATTCTATAACATCAGGTGGCAGTATTAGTAGTTTTGATAATGGTCAAACAGTTATCTCTGGTTATAGTAAGGCTCAGGTCACTGCCAGTAGATACTCTGGCATTACTCAGCTCTATCTGTGTAATATATATATATCATGTTCTGTTCTCATTCACTTTTATTATTTCAGTCTTGCAGCTTGATGATGCCATTTATTATACTCTTTTTGGTGCAGGTTAATGCTTATCTTTCAAGTTGAAGGACAATGGCCAACTGTTACATAACATGCTTGCAAAAGCTAATGATCCCAGTTTCACTGCTACTTACCATGCTAACCATCTCTACTACCTAGATGTGCCATGCTCTTTTTCTAATGTAGCTTATTCTGCTGTTTTGCCCCTTTCAAAGCTTGAGCAATGGCACTTCTGTCTTGGGCACTTGAACTATTTATCTGTGTGCTTGTTGCTCAGAAAAGGGCTTGCCACCAGCCCTAACCTCACTAAGGCTGAGTTGGACTATAATTCCCCCATCTGTCAATCATGTGCAATAGGCAAACTAACTTGTGCCTCATTTCCACCATTGGAGTATAATTGTGCATTGGAGTATGATTGTGCACACCATTTCCTTGCCCTTATTCACTCAGATCTCTGGGGCCCCTTACCTGTTCATAGTGCATCTGGCACCTGGTATATGTTGACCCTTACTGATAACTACTCCCAGTAAGTTTGGATTTTATTTCTCTGGCACAAAAGTGATGCTTTTGCTGCCTTCAAGACTTGGAAGTCTGAAATTGAGAACTTGTATGGCAAATCTATCCAGACTTTTCAAACTAACAATGGTGGCAAGTTCCTCAGCAATGCCTGGATCTCCTTTATGAAACAGGAGGGCATTCATTGGGAATCTTCTATATCATGCACCTCTAAGCAAAATGGCATCTCTGAGCAGCTCAATCACACTTTCACTGATTGCATTTACATCATTCTTATTGACTCTGGCCTGCCTCTTTCTCTTTGGACCAAAGCTGTTAACTATGTCATTTATATTAAAAACCAGCATCTGATTCACTTTCTTGTCAACTTCACTCCATATGAAATACAGTATGGATATAAGCCTAACCTCTCTTGCCTCCACCATTTTGGCTATGTTGCATATGTTACAGTGTTGGACCTGGTATGACTTATCCTAACCCTAAACAGTATGGCCTTGAGGGAATGCACTGGTATTGGTGTCAGTCTTGATTGGAATAGAAAGAAGAGAATGGTAAATACTCAAGGTAGCAAGCCCTGAGGAGCCATCACACTAATATCCAGAGAAAGCCACTGTATTGGTGACTAACTAGGAGTAAGAACTAGAGAGTGGTATGAATAACAAAGTGGTTAAAGCTGGGGCTTTGTACTATATCTCACTAAGTATTTATACCTATCCTAGAAGTGCACAGACCATCTCTGGGACATAGGGAACTACCATAAATAGTAATAGAGCATAGAGCATGCTTATTGAGAGTATGACCAAGCAGCCATGCAGATAGGATGTGTATGAAGAGGCTATGTGGAATAAAAGATCAGAGTTTAGGGTAAGTGGAGATTAAATCATGCCCTCAGCTATGAGGCCAAGAAGATCCCATCTAGAGATCTGCCATGATCAGATCTGACTCTTATCTAGATTGAGATCCAGATTCATCTGAGATACTAGATCCAACTATATAAGCTGTGCCTAAACTCCAGGGGAATACTCTGAATAGACAACTCAACCATATCCTAGGGTTTGTCCTTGTTTGGCAATAAAGTCTCACAGTCATGTGCTTGTCATGTGACTCTTCTGCTAGCAAGCTGTGTGCTTGTAATAGCATATATCCTTGATAATATGCCTGCTCATCAGAAGCTTGACTTCAAAGATATGCATGTTATTTTTGTTGGCTATTCAGAAATACAAAAAGGCTGGCAGTTCTATCTACTAGATAAGCATGCTGTTACAAAGTGACACTTTAGCATTAGAACTGGTTATATAATATCACATGATTGTTATGAATGAACTATTTACTAGCAGAAGAGTCACATGACAAGCACATGACCATGAGACTTCTATGTCAAATAAGAATAAATCCTAGGATATGGTTAAGTTGTTTATTTAGAGTTCTTCTTGAGTTTGGGCAATACTTATGATTAGATCTAGTATCTCAAATAACAGATTGATCTTCTGATCTGTATCTCCAATGAATCTGATCTCAATCCAGATGAGGGTCAGATACAATTATGGCAGATCTCTAGATGGGATTTCCTTGGCCTCATGGCTGAGGGTATGATTTAATCTCCATTGACCTAGACCCTTGACTTCCATTCCTACATAGCCTCTTCATATATCCCTTATCTGCATGGCCCATTGATCATATTCTCAGTAAGCATGCTCTATATCCAATTACCTTATTTAGATATGTGCTGGAGCCACTGGGTGATCTGTGCACATCCTGGAGTAGTATAAGTAGCTCATAGTTCTATGTTAAGGCTTCCCAGCCTTAACCACTTGTTATCTTGTACATTGTATCTTCTAGGTTATGCCTTGCAATATAGGCTATTCCTCTAGTAACTAGTGTGATGGCTTCTCAGGTCTTGCTACCCTGAGTCCTACTGCCCTCTCTCTATTTAATCTGAATCTGACAACAATATTAACATACCCTCTCAAGGCCATACTGTCACTATTTTGGGATAGTATGAGTCATACACTGTCTGACACTATAACAATGATTGTGCACAAGAAACCCTTTTTTTGGCTTAATCCTAGTCTGTAGTTTATTCTTTCTAAAAGTATTTATTATTTCCTTTCTCTAGCAGTGAACATATTATTATTAGTTATTTAACATGGATTTTCCTGGAATCTTTCCTGAGTTTGCCCTTGATTCTATCTCCATGGATCTTATCTAAAATGTATCTGTGGCAGATCTCAAGATGGGATCTTATCTGTGGCAGAGATTGCCATTCTTATGATGCAAGTATCTCTGACCCTATACTTCCATTCTATAGTCTTCTTTTTCATTTTCCCATATTTGCATGGCCTTCTGCCATACTCCTCATTCCTGCTTTATGCCCTTTACCCTATTTATGTCCCAGGGCTTGGAATTACTAGATTAGATAGCACTGTACTTAGTTAGCAATAGTTCCTTACAATATATAAGGGGCAAGGGTACAAGAGCTGGCTTACCAGTCTTTGTTACTTAAGTCTTGTGCTTTCACAAGTAATTTCTTGGGGGTTTTCCCTTAAGGCCTGGGCAGGGCCCTGTCCCTTCATGTCCTTGACTAGGCTTATTTTTTCCTTCACTTGCCTAGTTAGAGCCACTAGCACAAAAGCTCATAGTAGAAAAAGTACCTTAAGATGGAATTAGGGTTAGAACAAGTCTAGGCCCAGTTCAAGCAGTAGCAGCAAGCCCTCATGCAAAGAGCACATGTCATGTACCATTTGAACATCTGCTTACACTGTTTTTGATGACATTGCCAACAGTCATAACAGTTTTTTTGCTAAGGGAGAGTATCAATTCCACTACACCTTTCTTTATTCCTCTTTCTATAAGCTTGATGACACTGAATCCAGCCAGCAACCAACTGTGCCCCCTTCTGTTCCAACTACTCATACAGAGCCTCCCTCACTACCTTTCCCTACTCTATCTAACTATATAGAGCAATCTCTGTTTTACCAAAATCCTGATTCACCTTTACCTCTTTGTGCCCAGTTCTCTTGCATTGCCACTATCAAGGCTTGAAAAACCATATCTGCTGCTGCATGAACCTTAAAGCAGGGCTCAAACAAGGAATACTCAGATTCCAGTCCATGGAATTCAGATACTAATAAATATAAACTGCCCACATCTAATTCATCTGATGAAAATATTAATGTTGTATTGAATGAAGACTCCCATACATACCATAAGACAATGAACTTACCAGATCAAGTCAAATGGGAACAAGCCATGTGCAATGAAATTAATGCAATTATGCAACTTGGAATATATGAGCTTGTTGAGCTCCCTGCTGGTTGCACTGCTATTGACACAAAATGGATATTCCACATCAAACATGATGCCTCTGGCCATATTCTATGCTATAAGGCCCATCTCATTGCATGTGATTTCACCCAAAAACCAGATCTTAATTTTGCAGAAACATTTGTCCCTGTTGCATGAATTAAGTTCATTTGTCTGCTTTGTACAATTGCTACTGCATTTGACTGGGAAATCCATGTCATTGACATGAACTTAGCTTTTCTTAAAACTGACATGCCCCCTGACCAGCCCACATGTATTTGGCAATTCACTGAATTTGTTGCAAATGGTCTCAAGCAGCATATCTGGCTTCTCAGCAAAGCCCTTTATGGTCTATGTTAGTCCAGCCACCTTTGGACCACAAGCTGAAGTCAATCCTTACTGATCTTGGTTTTTTTGTCTGCACATTCAATCTCTGTGTGTTTATTTGTTACCAAAAATCTGGCATCTGCATTATTACATCTTATGTTGATAACCTTAGACTCTATGTCTCCTCACCAGCTGAAATAACCTGCCTTAAACATGAATTCAGCATACATGTCTCCTTCAAGGATCAGGGGGAGATTTACTACCTTCTAGGTATTGAAGTCACCTGTAACTGCTCAGCCTGCACCATTTTCTTATCCCACCATTGATATATTGAAACTATGCTTAAAACCTACTGTTATGACTCTGACTTGCAATGAGAGCTGAGAAGAGCAATGGAAGAGGTAGAATGCAGGAAAACACTAACCACACAGGGGCTAGGGCAAGAATAAAAGAAATAACCCAGTAAAGAGCTCATAGACTAAGAGAGCAGGCCATAAGGAGTCAGAAAAGGCTAGTGGCACAAGTGCTCAAGTTTAAAGAGACTTGACACTGGCCCTGCCACTATATATTGTTATGGACAATGTCAGTGATGATGTTAACGATGAGCAGTAACCCTAGTCTAGGGGCTTCGGTGACAGTTACGATGATGGTGACGGTTATGATAATGGTGAATAGAGTGATATAGGAACAAGGAGTACAAGTGAGACAAATGCACTAGAGGTACAAGTGCTCAAGACTGGGGAGTCTTGAGACAATATGCTACAGC
>JBBPKN010000725.1:0-30292 GCA_038089275.1 Pulveroboletus cf. rosaemariae
TTTTATATTCATCTATCTCTAAATTGTCTTTACTACCTTCTCAGCCTCTTATTTTCTCTCCTTCTTAGCCTGCCACCTTCTGTACCTCCTCTGCCCTCTCCCAGGCCTCCTTCTCTTTTCAAGCCCTCCTCTATCATTTCTGCTTAGCATACTTTATATTGCCAAGTTTCTCATTATTCTCAATGTACTTTTTGAGATACTCATCAGACCAAGTATGAATGTTGATAAATGAGAGCATAATGAACAAGAGATATTTGAAGAGTCTTACTAAAGTGATAACCTTTTTATGGGCTCATAGTCAATCAAACTCTAACACTTACTCCAACTGAATACTAAATAAGATCACATGTTTAGTAGCCTTCAGAGGTTCAGGCCTTAAAAGGGGAATACTGTTATATCCCATGTCAATGAGTCAACTCCACTTTATCTCCAGTGCAACTTCAGTTGCTTTTTATGCCTTTAAACTATATGTTGCCTATTTTTGAAATGCAACTGATAGATGTATTGACCTAAACCCTAAATCTCTTGATGTGTGCTGTCCTAAGTCCTGAGATCCTGAGTGAAGCTTTTAGCTAGTGGCTTCAAACTAGGCAATAGTAAAGATAAAAGCCAAGAGGAACTAGAACTGAAGGTTCAAGTGTGCAAGACTGGGAAAACCCAGACTTGAGCCAACCTCCTTATATATTGCTATAGTATATGCATGGACCATGTAACTGATGCTGACCCTAAAGTAATGTACAGTAATCCAACCAATAGCATAAAGGGAGTGGGGACCTAGAAATACATGAAGTAAACATGAGGAGTGACATCATAGTCTAGATCACTCTAGATCTGTGCCATATGAAGGTGTTTCTTGAAATGAACCCATTGATGTTTAATAGGACTAATATCTGGAGACTATATAGACCAGTTGTCACATTTCATGCCAACAGGTCAACTCCACTATGTCTCTAATGCAACTCTGGTTGCTTTTATGCTTTAAGCTGCATATTTTCTAGTTCCCTTTACCTCTGTCTTTTCCTATCTAATGATTGACTACAACTTTACCTATGCTAACTCTGTACCATTCTGATACATCTCCATTATTCCTTTAACCTCACTTTCTGTTCCTGTTCCTTTGTGCCATGCTTCTCCCTGTTATCACTTAGTTTTAGTTTGACATTATTAGATGTTGTCTCCTCTGACATCTCCATTCGTATCCAGGATGCATTGGTACCTGCTTCACTTATGAGACAACTCCTTTCATATCTCCATTCCCTCCTTAGATAATCTGCCTCCCTGAGGTATAAGTACTGTAGTTCTGTATCTTGTACTTTAGTTTGAATATTGACCATAATATGATGTTATGATTTCCCCCAGGTGTGAAATGTGAAAGGGTGAAAGGGTGAAATAGTGAAGATGTGAAGATGTGAAGATGTGAAATGGTCACATGATGTAACAATGTGAAGAGCTACAGTAGTAAGATGATAAGTCCAAAAAGAGTAAAATTGAAAAAGTGCATTATAACAATTTTCTCTTATCTTCATCCCTTTCTACCTAATGTTAGTTACAACTTCACATATGTTAGCTCTGTATTATTCCAATACAGCTTCATAGCTCCTCTAATCTCATTTTCTATTCCTGTTCCTTTTTCTTTTCACCTTTTTCTGTTATTATTCAGTTTCAGTTTGACATTATTCAATGTTGTCTCCCCTCCCACCTAGTAGAATTAGCATTCAATACTCTGTTATAATACAAGTAGATAGAATTAGATCTTACCAGCATTTGCCCCCATTATAAGCAGCACTGCAAGTGACACATTAATCTTATCCCAGCCTATGAAAATGAAGACAATGCCAGATACAACTGACACTATTCCCAATGCACATACTGTCCTGATGATTGCACCCATTTCCCAAGATTCCTCTGGACAAAACTCCCAGGGTCAATACATAACCCCATTGTCATAGTCTGGATACTCAACCCAATATACTTGAAAGTAAAGTGAAAGAGTTGGTAAATGTATTTTCAGCACTCATCTGACTGGAGGTTATTTTTCCAGTGTGTAGATGCAATAATAAAGAAGGCAACATGAATAGCCTTATCAAGGTTGTTGATAATGGTGAGGTCAGGCATTTTTGCTTATCAAGATATGAAAAGAGACTTGGGGGAATTGGGTGAAGCATCACAAGGAAAGGGCAAGGGCAGAATAAATGCAGAGTCTTTTAATGAGATGGAAGACATGCACATTTCCAGTTGAGGCTATTTGATGATTCCCTGGAGCATTGCAACACAACCCTTATGATAAAAGAAAAGGGGACACACAGCATGCACATTTTAATGTGGAGGTAATACCAAAGCAAATGAATCCAAGCATCCAACAACACATGAGACAATTCTGTGGTTTTACCTCAGCATTCAAATTCAAAAAGTTCTCAATCATACTTCTCAACTAGCATGTTGGCCAGTTTGCTATTATGATACTGTTCTGAATCAGACATAACCCCATGACCTTACCTTTGACAATCTTTCCCAGCATTCAACCTGAGATAAAACACACACATTCATGCTACAAATGTTCCCATTCAAAGAAATGATGAAGAGACAACACCAATATTAGTACCACAATTCATCAACCAAAGTCATCACTGAAATGATCACATTGCACAGGGCATTGCTAATTCCTGCAGAGAACTCATCAGTAACAAGTTTCTCATGTTGAAAATATGAGGTCATAGGATGGTCTCAGAACTGCAAGTTGAACAGTCATTCCCGCTTGTCAGGTGGGTTGTATTCATTAAATCAGTATTTTTTTGGTTGATATCATTGACAGTCAGATGTAGAAGAGATAGAGTTGTAGAGAGAAGCTCACCTTGACTGACCTGTGTAGAATGCCCACTCAACACACATGTAGTCCTGAAATCAAGGTTATGAATCCCTTGTTTGCGTGAACCGTTGTTCGTGCGACAATGGGGTCAAATCTGAGAAACAATGGAGACTGATTTTTTATAGCTTTGGATAGCTGGCTCGTTGGCCCATGTTAACACTCATTCACAGTCATCAAAATGCATAATCATACCTACAGCATGAAATTTGTTGACAGGTAGTGAAAAGTAGTCATGCTAGCAATAATAATAAAACACGAGAAACCAAGGCAGTGATGCACTGCCCCAACTCACTACTACAACACAGCCAAGTATACCACCTCAGAGGAGAATGTCTCAATTCATGCAACCAAGGAGAATTATAAACTGACAGATACAAGAGCTACCATGATGATTTGTAGTTACAGAGACACTAGGTGTAGGCATATGGTATACAACAAGGACAATATGATCAATGGTACAGCTGAGAAAGGATGGGGGTGATGATCACTATTAGGGCAATCAGTTGAGGCAGTGAAGTACCCCAAAAGTCTTGAGCTTCACAGACAGAGATCTACAGAACCTGCAACCAATTGACTCACACTTGATCAACTCAAAATAGTTCCTTGACTTACACTTTTACACACCAACAGTCAGCCTAGCACTGTCTCTCGAGTTGCAGAACTCCAGTCCTCCCAACACATGTGCCGTCTCTCAGCAGAATTCCCGAAATGAACCTGTTCCCGCATAAACTGTGCAAATGGTCGCTTCGTTTCAGGAATTCCCTCCATTTGGACTAGATGTTGCAATGTGCGAAGAACTGCAGGGTGGTCTTGCAGGAATGGATATGTATTCGTATCGAGTCCCCGCGCATGAATACGAAGACATGCCACGTCGCTTCGTGACCGTGTAGAAGTCCTTTTTGGAAAATCCACATCTAACTTACTCTCGTCCAGGCCAAGATCAGCCAGTATTGCAATATATGGACGGTCGTTCAAGTAGTCTTGCCCACCGATACTGGAACTAGCTCTTTGGATCTTGTACAGCATATTGGACTGCTCAGTGGTACCAGCCTTGTCCGATATAAGTATTTGTGACATGCAATCCTTGCCATCCTGCCTGCTGTCAATGGGTGCAAAGTAGATGGGTATTACTTTGTCGATCAATGGTTGATAGTGGAAGCACTGCACAGCACTCGTCCAAACCCAGTGTCGCAGTGTCCATTCATCCATGCTGCAAATATTGTCAACAGCAGAGTGAGTACGAATAACAATTTCCTTACCTCAATTGGTTCAGTTTCCTTCGACCACCCTCTTCTTGTCTAATGTTGGTGTCCATGGAGGTCCAGTGGGAGAAATTCACATATGCATTTTTGAATGCTTTCTTGGCGGCAGGACCTGCCAAGCTTGAGGTCCAGAATTCCTTACCGAATACGAACGTGAAAAATTCGGTAACGGATATCATCTGGCAGTGAATCAACTCTTCATCCGACTCTTCACTCTGCACAAACATCTCCCTAGAGTTACCACAGAGAACAAAGAGATCCTTGGCAAGGAGCCAGAGCAATCGACTGGCCAGCTCTCCGCGTTTGCCAATGTCGATTATTCCACTGTCGACCTTTTTCTCCAGTGCTTTCAATACTTCTTCCAACCTCTCCCTGGTTCTATGCAATAAATACGCCACAGTGCACGATAGAAATGGCTTGGATGGATATGTGGTATAGCTCCACAGACGATCCTCGGTTGTTGTGATGCATACACACAGTTGACTCGCAATGGAAGTCTCCACAAATTCGACAGCTTCACAATGTCCGAAACAGACCTCAAGGCTAAACCTCTGCCCGAGGATCGCAAGTGCCTCATATGAGTTTCCACTATATGTTACAGCTCCGATCAACTTTTGCGTGGTGAATTTGAAGATCTCTTGGAGAGTAAATCTAGCCTCCTTCAGCAAACACCACTTATCAGTAGATAGTTGATATCATGTCCACAGATCACTTCAATTTAAACTGGAAACTCACAGAGGGCGACCATAACGTAGAATATGCACCACTTTCGCGACTTCAAGGCACGAGACATGGCCTGGCAATGGAGCACATTGATCCCATCCCATCTCAGAAAATGGCAGGAATAGCAATTCACCATGGACTGAGACTCTTGCTGAGTCAACTGCGAGGTTCATTAGCAGGACAACGAAGAACTATAGTGATGCCTATATAGAGCTTGTGGTGATGCAAAGTGAGAAACCTTCAATGTCATCGATGCGAAAACTACCCAGACTGAGTGAGATCTGGCGAGAAAAAGAGCAGAATAAGATTTGATGACCCGGAGTAGTATAGAAGAGCGACAAAATTTGTTCTGCTCATGCAATGAATGAGCTTCATCGAGGGCGATAACCAACTTTAGCTTATTTTCTCTGACATTACGAAAGACGAGAGAGAATTTCTTTATCACTCTCGTATAATAGTCCTTCATCTTTTTTTCAGCGACACCACTAACAGACTTCAAATGACCCAGCATATTACCAGTAGTACCTGGTATTATAATTGCAATGTGTAAGCCTCGCAGGACACCAGTAGCTTTACCTTCCATACAAACCTTGAAGAGACGATCCCTGAATTGACTCCATGGTACTGTTTGTACCTAGAATATTCTTCTCAACCTACCAAACACAGTCAATACAAGTAATGAACAAGAAATCACTCCAAAATGCCCACCTCACTGTACGTGTTCTTCAGTTGAGTAAAAAACTCGGGACAATATGGGGATGTTAAACACATCAGGTTATTCCACGCTCCGACTGTTGCTTGGCCATCTTCCGACAGTCTAGATATATCTTCGTCGACAAGCTTGAAGATGGCTGAAAAGAAGGCACAGCACTTGATATGATAGTGCTCTTCAGAACCAATGTCTTCTGTCAGAATTGTTGCGGATATGTCGTCGCGGAGGGGAAACCCAGACCCGTCCAAGGTGGGACGTAGATTGATATACAGAACCAAGACATCTTTGTGAGCGAGCTACACATGAACCTGTGTCAGTGTTATGCTTGGGACATTCGAGAAAAAAGAAGGAGGACCTCGAGAATTGTGCATGTCTTTCCTGTTCCTGAGCTTTGAACTATCGAACAGAACTTGGCATAATACAGGTGATGGGTATTGTCCAAAAAGTCGTAGTTGTTTTTCTCGAGATACTCAAACAAAGCGTCGACGGCAACACCATGATAAGGACACATCAATGCAGACATTAATTCCTCCTTCATTGTGTCTGAAAGGGGCCCAGGCTCTGGAAATGCGGTTGAATGATGAGCAGCAGACAACAGCATTTGGACTCAGCATCTAGCTGTAGTGAATGTGGAGAGACCTGGAGGGTTGGACGAAGCATCGCTGTGGAATAGACCATGAACTCGAGGAGACACCGCCGCAGATGATGATGCACAGACCCAAGTTCCGAATTTCGTGGTATGATCTGCGTTGCCAGGCAGATTCGAGCATATCTCGTAGCGCATTATTGATCATGATGAGCTGTTTTGCATCACTGAGATTAAGGTACTTTCCGTCCAAGTCGTTGCTGTGCCCAATAATGGCGTTCAGAAGTTGGGCGCAATCACGGGTGGAAAAGGCATCCACGTTAGCGAGATCCTCTTCTACGTCTTCATCCACAGCCTTGTCGAGTCTACGATGAGTGGCATCGTCGAGGCGGTCTGCGACACTTTCAAGGGGCATGATGGTGGTTGAGATGTGCTGCTAAATTACTTGACCGCCCCTTTTTATATCATGGTGTCCTGATCCACCGTCCATACGAAATCGACAACAGTTTGCCACACAAGTTTTTGTTGTTCACGGGGCAACAGCGGGCGATCCACGCCAATGATAGTATTCAAGGTAAGTCCCTGTATTGCGACAGGTACGTGTTACCTCGAACTCGACATGTCCCTCTCCCTACCCATGTTTGTAACATTGGGCTGAGTCCTCCGATCCATACGATCGCGGGCTATTGGATTGGTGAGACTGAAACATCCATAGAGTTGTGACAAAGGTCGGTAGAGATAATAGAAATATGAAACGTGACATTGAACATGCACAGTAAGCCAAACAGATTGCCGACAAAGAACGCCAACACTGCTACTGAAGAGCGATACGTTGAGATTGTTCCTTGGGTCTTCTTGGGCAACGTCAACGTCAGCACACCATTTTCCGTCTCGACCTTTACATATTCAGACTACTTTCAATGTCATCTGTCCATGAAATGGCTTACCTTGGTTCCAAGGCAGAGCTGTAATGTCCGGAAGAACATACCATAGTGACGCTCATGAACCGCATACCCACCCTCATCGTGAACATAGGTGATCGACTCGCCGGATACCGCCAGGCGACTGTGGTGAACATCAATAGTAACATGCCCAAAGTTGAGACCGGGCGACTCAAATGTTGCCCTGATGGTGTTACAATCCTTGGACTTATGTACGTCAAGTCCAGAAGAACAGTGAGTGAAGCAGTGAAAAAGGGGGAATGGAAGAGCCTACCTTGGACAGAATGTGCCGAGGCGCTGTTGCCTTTCATGTTAACTAACCTCGAATGATAAAGTGCATGGTCAGAAATAGGTATTAACTACTGTTGAATACAGCAAGGGGGTTGTAGTGAAGTCGGATCAATCGGGCATAACACATATTATATTGTAGGAGTGCAGATCTTTTTGAGCGTCAGGTTACTCGAGTGAATGGTTCGTAGTTCCAAGGAAAGTTAGGCCGGCGTTGTCGAATGACCCTCTCCTTTGGAGGACCCACAATTTTCCTTTCTATCGATTTGAGGGAGAGATGGTCACCAACCTGCCAGAGACTCAAATCCAAGTGGGCAACTGTCTGCGGACTCGCCGGACTGGTGATAAGGTCGTGATGCCAGAGTTGCCGAGTACGCTGGGGTAATTGAATAGCACATAAGGAGCCCATGCACCCCAACACCCCCAACAGCAGGTTGGAGCCCCTTGAATGAAATGTGCCCCGAGTTAGGGTAGATTGTGCCACTGGAACTGGGGTTGATTCCGTGGGCCGAGTCCAGAAACCTCGGAGCCAGTTGGTCCAGGAACGCACTAATTTATTGAATATAGAATCACATACCCAGGACCCTTGCACTATGAACAACAGACCGCAAGCACCACTGTCTTTCGTAAACAACTGTCGCTCTGTCCTATGTGCATCTGCTAAAATATATGGCCTATGCTCCAACCACGCTATCATCGTGGCCTATTTAGTGTCTACAACCATGGTATACACGGGACCATGCACCTCCCAATTATGTCCACCCCTGAAGTAACAAAGCCTCCCAGTGACACAATCAAACGCAAGCGTCGAAGGACATGGAGGATAGTCATTATAGATCCATCAATATAGTGTCGGGGAGGGATTTCAGGGGTTTGAGGTCGACACAAGAAAAGTGTGGGCGATTACCTCCGGGCTGTGGTCGCAGGATCCCCAAGCTCGTGGACTCTGGGGGGATGCGGAGAGTCCCTGTTTCACTGCCAGCTGGACGAGGGCGATGATACGCAAGTTCGTGAGTAAAAGCTCATCGCATGCACTTCATCCCTGATTTTTGAGGAGCCAAGGCTAGCCTCCTTACAAGCTCCGTGCTGAATTAGGAAACCCATCCAACATTCGACTTGGTGTATCGAAGGTCAAACATTGGCCCGTAATGTATGCGAATGGTGCTTTGCCGCCGACGAGGCAGACAAATTGCACAGACAGCTTTGCAAGGATGTCTAGGGAGACGTAATGAGCCACATGGTCGTGCACTCGGAATTCAACGTAACGGTACCTATGCGAATTATCGCGTCATTACCCTGAAGCCTAGGCGCTCGTTCAGCGCTCTTGGAGTCCGGTGGGGCGACCAATTCCCATGTCTCACCGCATGACCATCTGAAAGGTACGTCCGTTCTTCTAGGCTCAATGCGCTGTTGAAGCGTCGTCAAACGGAACGACCGAGTATTCCCCCGACTCTCCGATCCGTCTGCAAGGGTCTGGATTCCTCCCCCCGAGAAACCACGAAACCTTTGCTCGCCAGTCGCCAGTCTGACTGTAGTGATTACACTTTCAGCGAGACTTCCGTGTTTATTATTCCATAGGGCGATTCACCGCACGCCACCGCAACAGACGTGTCGATCCGAATGGAAAAATCGTTGGCAGATCATTCGAGCGCTGCGCTTCTACGAGCTGTGTCGAGTAGTCACGCCTTTTCTGAGTCGCTCGCGTGATCGGCCTTTTGCATTCTCGTCACCATTACCCCCAAGGCCATTCAGTTAACTGATGGCGGTTATTTCATTAGCCACCTTCTACGTTATCCCCCTCCACATGCGAGCATGCTAACGCCGAGGTATATATAAATGACACTTCCATATTGTTGCACCTTGGAGGATGTTCTGGTCAGCAGACCCGGATCCTTTTTTGAGAGGTTCTACAAAGAACGACCAGAAGTCGACGATAGACATCATAAATGGGGGTCCAGCTTACCACCCTCTTCCTCGTCCCAACCCAGCTCCCCACATCCGCGTCGTGGTCGGACGTTCTCCCCTTCACGACGGGATCCGGGTGTGCGCAGCCATACGGGGGTCGTCGCGTCTTTTTGTCCGACTGCCATTCACGAGCCCTGTAGGGCCCGTCCCGAGGCGCATGCAAGGCTGATCTCGGGAGGGCGGGGGTATTGTTACCTAGAAACTCCCCTCGCTCACCCTTTTCAACGCCCCCGCGGTCGCTGGGTCAGGAAAGTCGTCGACGAAGCACTCTATCGTCGCGCCAGTTTCGACATCCCGGCAACCGAGATGCCGATTCGGGCAACGACGATCGAGTGCTTCGGCCACTGTGGTGCACGGATCGACGAGTGCAGGCACGCCGTACAGAGGACAGAGGAAAGTTCCCCTGTCCGTTCCCCCCCCGCGCGCCTCTCCCCTGTCGTCGTCCTCGCTAACCGCCCCGATGGGAAACAGGTGCGGGCAGTTCCGGAAGCCCGAGAGTCCCAGCTCGAGGCCCTGCCAAGATCTTTGTTCGCGGTCACATTTCCCGCGTGGGGACTTTTCATTTCATAGGGACGCCCGACGCATGACAGAGCCAAAGAGTCCCTTTTAGAGGTTGTCTCCCTCGTTCCGTCCTCCGTCCTGTGACCCGACATCTGACTGGGCCACCCACAGGAGAACAAGAGGGGGCGACACGACCGAAGTCGGGGCCGGGGTAGGGGAGAGGGACACACGACACGTGGGGGTCTGCGAGAAGGTTTCATAAATGGACCTCGCGGTCCACAGCAAACGGGAGCCGATCAATTCGGCTGCTGGTCGTGGGTGATTTTTCGAATGGGTTCAGAAAGCAGGTTGATCTGGAGCACGGCTCAGCAGACGCACGAACTCCGATGGGCTGGTTTACGAACGATGTTGTTATTACGAGAGTTAGAATGTGCGAATACCAACCTGCTCGGACAGGCGTTCGACGTGTTCGTCCCTGACGGGTTCCCTTTGTCTATAGGCAACCAGAGAAGCGGGGCCGCCGGACTAGTACGTACATATGGGCCAGATACACTTTGCGCGCGAGCACACGTACAATCAGCTCACCGAATTGAGGGCAGAACTACGGGTTAGACTCCCAACATACCCGCCATGATTGTCTCTGGACGTACAACCACATGCGCTCACCGACAAAGATCCACTGGAGTGCTCAGATACATGCGTCTAACCCAACATGCAAAAGTAAAACATTGAACTATGGATCCATCCAACCAGTCTCCGACGCCAAAAAAAATTCCGAGACATGTCTTATGGGTGGTCTATGATGGAGATCACGAGTATGTACTTTATCATACGCATAAGTCTGACGTACAATTAAGAAAGGCGCGCGGGAGAATATAGCATTGAGATTGCTGCAGGAAGGGGGGGCAGCAGTGTCCTCCAAAGCAAGACGAAAAAGGAACAATATCCATTATGTCACTCTAACGGGGCATGATGTGAGTATGCCTGGGCGCCAGTCCGAGCGTGAGACAACAAGGCAAAAAGTGAGGAATAACAGATGTGAGCCAACGATGAGCAGATATCTGCACGACGCGGTCACCTATTAGCACGACTCACAATGTGGTTGGGGCAAGCCAAAACTTACATGCAAGATAGGACAATTATATAAAGCAGCCGACGGACTGATGCATTTACGAAGTATTTCCGTCCTTGGTCTCCGCTCGTGTCAATGGACTCGATCGCACAGGTGCCGTAGCAGTGGATGTCCCGCCCAACCCTGCCGCCTCCAACAACGCCGCATGCGACGCGTTCGACACGGTCCTTGAGTGTGCCCCCTCAAGCCCAGCCACCGAATCACGATACATTGACGACACCGACCGATCCGAGAAATGCACCGCCGCCGCAGAGGGACCCATCACGTCGTCCACGATCCGAGTAAGATCGAGATCTGGATCATCCGTGTTCGCGAGCGGATCCATGAGTCGCGTGCCTTCGTGTGGTGGGCGCCAGACGTCTTCTCTCAACGCCGAGTCTGCTTCTGAGTGTAAAGGTCTAGTGGAGGTGGGCGGGGTGTTCTGTGTGCCGCTCCCCCCTATCAACGCACGATCACTACCATTCCTGCTGTCCCTCGCGTCCCAAGGCGTCTCGTAGTCGGTATACCTTCGCGGAGGTCGTCGAAGGCTGACATCGGTGATGTCTTCGTCGTCGAGCAGGGTCGCTCTTGAGCGGATTTGTCTTCGTCTCTGCCTGATCGCGTGCAAGAAGTTGAGTTTCTTGAACCGTTTCCGACGGGCATAAAAAGCAACAGAAAGAAGGATGATCAGGAGGGCTGTTCCACCCGCTGCAGAGCCGCCGATGATGGCTGCACGGTTGCTTGTCGAGGAGGTTGGCGATGGGAGAATCGAGCCCGGGAACGAAGTTTGGGTCTGTGAAATGAGGCACGGACGAGGATGGTGAGGTGGAGAGAAAACGTACAACTATTGCAGATCCATTGACGTAGGTGGTGTATGAGGATGTGATGGTCGTTGGTGTTCCCTGTTGCGACGACGATGTGGGAGGCTGTGTAGTAGTTGAAGGAGAGACAGATGAGGATGGCAAGGCGGTAGATGGCGTGGTAGATGAAAGGATAGATGAAGGAGAGACTGGCGTGAGAGAACTCGTGCTTAGGACGCTGTCAGTGCTAGATGCTGAAGATGGAGCGGACTGTGGTGTACTATGGCGGGGAGATGTGTGTATAAGAAAGAGTGAGAAACAGAGACGCCAAATATCACCTTGTCGTTCTGGGTGAAGTGGAAGTCGTGGTGGGGTCAGTAGACTGCGATGATGAAGGTGAGTTGCTTCGGGTAGCACTGCTTGGTGGTCCCGACGTCACGCCTGTTGCAGTTGCCGCAACTGATGTCTATTCCAACAGGTGAACGCAGAAAGAAACACGTCAGAACCATGTTCACCGTGGAGCGCAATACGTCGCAAGAGGTTCAGCAAGGGGTACATCTTTGATCAACTGGTATGGACCTGGAGACTTGTGACTTACTATAGTATTAACACCGGAACTGACAGAACCTGGAATAGTCACATCGCTGGGGCTTGAGGTTGCCACTCCACCAGAACCTGAGGCGGATTGACGAGGAAAGAGCTGACGGGACATGCAACACGCGCTTTGACTTATGAGAATGGCGAGATCAAGTGAGCGACATTCAGAGGACAAGCCAAGGAGGTCGTAAAGAAACGGACGACAAAGAGACCCTGCACAAAGATATCAGGGAGGCACTGCGCTGGTGGCGGTGTGGCTGTGTCATACTCGGCGTCGGGAGAGACGACGGTTGGACTTTGACCGAGGGCATACTCGATTTAGAAAAACACCCCATTTAAAAAGACACCCCTTGAAAAACACTCCATTTAGAAAGACACCCCTTTAAAAAATACTCCATTTGAAAAAATACCCCATTTAAAAAAACACTATTTGAAACAACACCCCATTTGGAAATACCTGGCTCGGGACCGACGTAGATGACCCACAGCGATTCCGCCAAGGCTGGTCGTTTCATTCTGGGATGTCGCCGACACTCTTCTACACCTTTTGACTTGACGGTGCTCTTGTTCAAGAAACCTGGACGGGCAGTATCACTGCCATGATGAGGCCGGAGATTGGCCATAATGAGCAACCTCGGAAGCTCGGCTACATGGAGGCGCGCCATCATCAAGTGCCGAGCAGCGAGATCAAAACACGCAGTATCCCCGCAACCGCGCACTGCCTGAGCAGTGATGGCGACGATGTGTCGGATACCACGCAGACCTCTTTGGAGGAGACTTGGGGCAGGATATAGCGTCCTCTCCACCGAACCACAACCCGCTCGCTCGCGGTCGCCGCACATGAAACGACGGATGTGTTGTGGGATGCATGCCACTCTGCCTCGCCGACTGCTTCTCTGTCTTGCATGCACCCTGGTCCTCATCCTTTTCACCATCCTCTGCCAGGGTATTCCCCCATCCTATGACGATATCCGAGCCTTTGAACGACGCCTCCCCCAACACGCAGTGGTCACCCTGACCCACCTCGACAGTCATCCCACGCGCCTTCTCCGATTCCCAGGTCACTTGTGGGGACACGGCCTAAACAACATTCTCCAGGAAGCGTGCGTATCGCGTTGTAATATTCCTTCCACCATCCTCAACGGGCCGATGCTAGACTACTCATGTCCTATCTTGCCTATGTCTGTAACATGTCTTTTGTCTTTGAAGACTATACCTGGTCGCACGTACCCCTTCCGTGGACGACGCACGGCCTTGCACTCCGTCCGACAAGGATACCCATCAACGCCTTCATATCTGGCCCCACCGCAGGGGGTCCCATGCCCAGCTCACCCCAGTCCCCCCTCGCCATTAGCGCCAAATTCTACGAACACGTCTGCTCTGGTCCAGACTCTACCCCTTATGTTCTCAGTTCTGCGAATGCCCCCAGTGATGCAGATGGCGTTGTCTTGATCGACTGGTGGCAAAACCACCTCGCACATGTGGAAGCACAGTGCATTGAGATTGATTCATCCGCGCACGACTTGTTCGATCGATTGTGAGTAATTTCCTAGCACTCTCTTACTCGCTGCGCTCGGTTTGTCACCCCGCGTGTCTCACCTACAACGCAGTCTATTTGGGGGACCGCGCATTCTGTCCCTTTTCGAGCCCCTTGCAGCCTCTCCCATTCTCCGCGACTTTTCCTGGTCCCCTCTCGTCCAGTCCGCTGTCGCCCGCAATTTTGTTCTCCTCCAACCCCGCTTTGTCAACGACATCTTTGCGCCAGATCCCGACAAGGCCACTCTTCGCGGCCTCGTTGCCGTCCATCTGCGACGCGGTGATTTCGTCCGCCACTGCCGCAATCTCGCCAAATGGGGCGCTGACTACATGGGTATCAACCAACACCCCTTACTTGTCGATCGCTTCGACCCGCGTCCGTTGGTTGGTGACCCTGTTGCCAAGGAAGCGTATTACCTGGAACACTGTTTCCCGACGACGGCGCAGCTTGTTGCGCGGCTGCACGAGATCCGAATACAGCACCCCGGATTGGGGCGGGTATACGTGCTCTCCAATGAGTGGGCCTGGGCGCTAGACGACCTTAAGAACGCGCTCGAAAAGGACGGCTGGTCAGACTTGGTGAGTACGACGGACATGCAGCTCGACGCGGAACAATATCATGTCTCGATGGCGGTCGATATGGCGATTGCGGAGAGGGCTGAGGTGTTTGTCGGGAATGGCGTACGTGTCCCCTCCTTTTTTTTTTTATTCCCTCTGCGTCGGCGTCGGCGTCGTGTGTTGACCGTTCCCTCTAGTTTTCGAGTCTGTCGTCCAACGTGGTCATGTTGCGATTAGCCAAAGGGATCGATCCGGCCAGCATACGGTTCTTGTAGACACACGATCCCAGTATCGGCTCCGTCCGTCCGTGTGCATTTTATGTTCTTGTAAGTATATTCTCTCCCCTCCTGCCTTATGCTATCCCCCCCGTATGTACAGCGCGTGCCATAATAGGATACGCATTCCATGATGTACGTTACACACACATCACGAACTGTATGCACACGTACTCGGTTTCAGACTAGGGCCCGTTGTCATCGTTTTTCGTTTTGCACGGATGGAGACGGGGAATACCGCTGCGTTTGCGCATGGCCCATGGTGAGCGCGTATAACTACCAGCTTGGGTCTTTCTCCAACCCCACATTCCGAGAATCGTCGTCATTGTGTCGAGCGAAATGAACGTGTGCCGTGATGAAACACGGCCAAGTGAGCATCCTAACCGGTCCATTGGTCTACACGAAAATAAGACAATCCACATTGTCCACCCGTGTACGAGCACAGAAAAAGTACAGCCAACTCCAACAAAAAAACTGTTAAACAAGGCGAATCAATCCCATGTTGATATGTACGTGGCAATCAAAGAAAAGAAAAGAAAAGAAAAAAGTACACTGTTGTCGACAATAACGACGACAACAAAAAAAAAAAAAGGAAGCGCTCTGCGCCTATTCCGGTTCCTTTTTCCTCCTTCGCTTCGTAGCCCACCAACGGCTCGTCGAAAGCGCGTCGTCAGCACCACTGCCATCACCACTGGCCGATGCCCCACACCTCGAGTCCGACGCACTCAAAGGATACGTCCCCCTTAGTCTTGGACACACCATTTCGTTCCTTGCTCACCAGTGGCGCAGGGCCACATAAGGGCGGGTTCTCAAACGTCGGACAGGGCGCCGAGGAGCCGTCAAAGAGAGATGCATCGAGGTAAAGGCCATAATGCCCGTCCCTGTCCACCACTCTGGAATGAGCACCGAGCGCCAGCGAAGATGCACGACGTACCCGCCTCCAAACGAGATGGTCTCCGGTTCGCACAGCGCCACGTACTCGTTAACGCCGGTCCAATTGTACACCTCCAATCGCCCATGTCGTTCTCCATCCTGAGGAGTATGATACCGCCAGAGGAACCTGTCGCGCACGTGCGCGTTATGTTAAGTACGCTTGGTGCCGTGTTTTCCGAAAGACACGAAGGAGGGTAACTAACGACTCGCCGGATCCATAGTACCCCCCCTTCTCTAGCTTGATCCCCTCGCTCATCCACGCGCCAAAGATGGTATCGTAGGCATCTTGAATGGCCAATAGACCACCTTTGGGAGGGTTCGGATGCGCCTTCGAGGGTATCCGCGGTTCACACCGAGAATAAAGTGTGTTGAGCGAGATACCATGTTGATCGAGCGAATACAGGAGTGTCCATTGACGCGGGAGCTTGATCAAAGCCGGCAGATGTGGTCGGAGCTGTGCGACACAGATGGTCAGTACATAGGTATGCGACACGTCCAGGGTTCGAAACGAAAACGAAAAACCACAACACACCAAGTCGGCAATCTCTTCATTGAGCACTCGTGCCGTCCCTTCTCGCCTCCCGACGAGCGTCACACCCTTCGCACGCCGTGCATGCGATGTCATCTCCGTTCCAATGTCGAGCCCCAGCCCAATCGGATCCACCAGACCGCGTTGTTCGTCTTGTTCGAGGGCCCCGGAGAATCCGCGATCCCAGGCTCGATCACCAGCGAACCCAGGGGCTCCTGTTGGCGGAATGTACGGCGTCGAGGAAAAAGGTGAACCATGAGTGAGCATGGTACTTGCAAATGGGGAGGAAGAAAAACGTGAAATGGTCGTTGGTACGGACGAAGGGGATGACGAGAGAACGGTTGTAGACGCTGCCGATCGTGGTCGGGCCGATGGCAACAATGACACCAAGCTCGAGGAAAGGCGCGAGAGTGTCGCGTGTGCGGGCTGCGACGCCAATGCCGACATCGAAGCAGAAGATGATGGGGGAAGTGGGGGAGAGGGTGGAAGTGACGTAGTCGATCCAGTCGGCGAGGATATCGACGGCGGCGATGCGCTCCCACTCAGACGCGGTGTAAGAGGAACACGCAGTCGCGAAGGACTGGGAGCGACTTTGACGCTCCCATGGCGGTCCATCCGGATAAGTTTGGGATTGGTAATCTCCGACGCGAGCGCCTCTGCCAGTGCATCGTCGGTAGACATAGGGATCGGGATCGGGGTCAGGGCTGCAGAAGAGGATACGGATGAGGACGTGGACGTAAGTGGTGTGGAATGGGTATTCAGAAAGTACATGGGATCATCTTGGTGTTGGAGCAGTTCATCAAGCACTTCTCTCTTATTGCGTTCCGCTGCCGTCTTTGCATTGGCCGTGAATCGGTCAAAGTAGACGAGAGTAAGACTGTCCGGATGAGCTGGTGGAGAGGAGTCATTGGACATAAAGGGAGTAGTGCCATCACCCTCATGCAAAAGGGGGTCCTGAGACGGTGGGACAGACACAAAGGCGCCGAATTCCGAGTCGGCAGAGCCTTGTGTCGACTTGCGTGGTCGCACAGAAGGGCCAGCGATGTGTGGGGGCTGCTCTGTAGCCGTGAGAGTCGGCGTAGCAGGCGGAGTGGCAGGCGAAAAGAGGGTCGCAAAACGATCAATGTCAGCTTCGTTCAACGTCGACGACGATTGCTGGTGTGGTGGCGACGGGAGACGCGTGGACCGGAGTGGCTTTGGAGCGAGTACAGGATAAGCTACCATACTGCACTCGGGCTCGTTGAGGGGGCTTGAAATGACTTGTAAAGACATCCCTGTGAACAAGCGGGGACGAGGTCAGGAGAAGACGTACGTTCAGGCTGTTCGTGCGATTTGGGCATGGACGTTCGACAACCGTACGGCGTACGCGTGGACGGTGCAAGTTTATGACCATGCGGCTGCAGGAAGTTGTAGAACAAACCTAACGACCCTACGTAAATGCACAGCCACCACTCTTCGGTCAAGATGCTGCGATAGAGTGCCGTATTTGCAGACCCACGAACAGGTTACTGGCAATGCAACGCCGGGATACATAAACGGTATATATTCACTGCGTATTTCCACCTACAAAAAAGGTGGCAACAAATAAAGAGGAAAATGACACGCTTTCATATTTCAGACGTCGGTAAAGATATTAGGGAGGCTCAGAGTTGATGGTCACAGCCGCAGTTGGGTGCCACGTGATGTCCTAAAATGTACATAGCTATGTAGAATACCAAAATAAAGCAAAAACTGCAATGTGTGGTATGTGTGGCAGTAAGACAGCACATCAAGATCAGTTGCCAGTTTTCCTTCTTTTCCTCATTCACCCATCTAAGACCACTCTCTTTTGACAGCCTGTGTCCACTTCCAATCCTTAACTCATGGTATTGCCACCCTATTCTTCCACAAGGTCTACCTTTATTATAGGCTGTATAACAAGATCATCTCTAATTGCAGCCTGCAATTCACATCTGCCTTTGACAAGGAGCTTGGAAAACTCCTTGAGTACAATCTCTCTCTTTTCACTGCATATCACCCTCAGTCCAATGGAGAAACTAAATGCATTAACCAGGAAATAGAGACCTATCTTTGTATTTATTGTGGGTCTAATCTTACCAGATAGGTCAATTCTATTACCCATGCTGAATTTGTCCACAACTGCCACCCTCACTCTATCACTGGGCAATCCCCATTCTATCTCATGATAGGATATAAGCCTCATGCCCTCCTATCCATTATAGACAAGTTTCTAATGCCTTCTGTTGCTAACTGCACTAAGGCACTCCTTGCAGCTTGTGATGAAGCCCTTACCACACATGACTTAGCCCACCAAACCATGGCATCCCACATCTGTTCCACCATCTCCCCATTCACTAAAGGAAATAAGATGTGACTGAAAGCCCATAATTTGAAACAGACTATTATTCACTTGGAACTCTTGTCAAAATGGGAAGAACCCTTCACTATCATGAAGATCCTATCCCCCATTATCTATTACCTCCATCTTCCATTCACATGGAAGATTCATCTGGTATTTCATGCATTATTGCTATTGCCCTATTACAAAAACAATGTCCATGAAAAGAACTTTCCTACTCTGCCTCTGGATCTTGTAGAAGGTGAAGAGGAATATAAATTAAAGCAGATATTAAAATATCATAATACCTCTAATAACCACCAGTTCCTGATCCATTGGAAAGGGTACTTGGTAGAAGACAACTTATAAAAACCTGAATAGAATTTGAAATGTTCCCAGTCCACTTTGAATGAGTATAAACTCCTCTATCCTCATTATTTTCCCACAGTCACTTCTTATGCTCACACCACCACCAAGAAGACCAACTGCACTCACAAATCACCATAACCTTTACCATTGATCAAAGCTTTCACTTCTGTAATACCCCTTTTAACATGCTGCCTGCCTCTTTGTCCTAACTCTCTGACCTTGGGGCCCCCATTAAGCCCTTGTTGATCTCTCCATTCTCATCTAGTGATACTGATACTTGCTTTTCTTCTCCACTTTCATCTTTAGCCCCAGATCTTTCTTCTGGGGATTTTATAGTCTTATTCTCTGCTATTACCATTGGCCCAGCCATTATTGCACCTATTTCTATTTTCCCTTCTGCCATTGATACCACCTCTCATGGTATACTTAGCATTAATCTTCTACTCTCTGCCCATGCCCTATGCCCTGATGCTTCTATTTAGGAGTACTCTCACTAAGTCATGACCTATATTATGGACTTTTACCTTGCCATTTCTATTAAATCCCACCTTGACATATTTCCCTTGCCCAAGCCCTTATCACTTCCATTTATTGTAAGCTCCTCTCCAATATAGAGTTACTTGCCTATCAGCTTGAAATGGGTGAGTTTCTAACTGATCTTGATTGATACATATGTGAGCTTGCCATCACTCAAGGATATACTCCCTTTACTCCTTCTGCATCCTCTTCCCCACTTGATGATAATGAAATCACTGCACTAGAACATGCTGAAGCTTGGTGAATTGGCCTTTATGTTAATGGTCACCTTTCTCTCTCACATCCTCTTTTTTGGGAAGCTTACTTCCACTGCCACTGCTTGGGCCACATCTGGGTCAACTATTCCTCCTATCAGTGCCCCTACTGTCTTCACTGGTGCCCTGAACATACCCAGGCTCACTGCCCTACTCAACACCATGTTATTAACCCTTTTGTTTTTTTCTTTATATTCTTCTTCTCTCAAAAGACCACCCATACCTCCTTTTATAGGTTCTCTTGCTCCTCTTGATGCTTCCATGGCTTCTGTGGATCCCAGGGGTTGTATTACTGCCCTTCAGCAGCTCTGTCTCCCCCTTCTCCTTTATATAACACTAATGATGACTTCCATGATAATGTCATTGACAAGGTCAGCTGGGCCAATATCACCAGCTCCCTGAGCCACTCCTACAATGCCTTTTATGGGTTTCAAGGATCCTTCACCTCTAGCAGGGGGGTAATGTTACATTTTCCTCTTTTTTTTCCTCTTTACTCTTGTTTATGGTCTTAGTTTCTGCTTTTCATGCACTTTGGGTACTTTCTTGTTTGTCTTTATTATAGACTTCCACTTTTCTCACACCCTAGTCCAGTCTAGGCTGCTTTCTTGTTACACCCATTGCCTGGATATTCTATCTTTTAATCAGCTAACTTATAATCATTCCATCTTATTCCATTTATTTCTACATGAATATATTACTCATTATTCATCAGCCTGATTACAATAGTTGTCTCTGCTTGAACCTTATTGATTGTGCTATAAAGTAGTGTACTTTTGGTCTTCTCTTTCTTTACACTACTTTTACCTTGCAATTTCTCACATATTCCTTGTCCTTGTACCTAGTATCTGGAATCCACACTTGTTCTGACCTGGAAGTCTCCGGTCTAAAGTCTCAGTCATCCCAGCATCCAACTTTGGCACAGTCCCATGCCTGTAGCTGGTTCCTCAAGATATAACACTTTATTTGTTGCCTATTTATTTATCACAAGGCTTATATTTGGTAGAGCCTTCCTTGTCCCTTGCCCAGCAAGGTCTATGCTAGTCCCTATCCAGGCCTAATGTAACAGTTCTTTTTTCATATTCATTGATCCTGACCTTTTATTTCATTAGATTACTCTTTTCTTTCATTCTTCCATATTCATATGACCTTCTGCTATATTCCTTAGTTAGTATACTCTATGCCCTATTTCCTATTATATACAAGTACCTGTATTAGTGTATATAGATCACCTGGTCTGTGCACAGGTGCTGGTAATATATAAGGGGGCTCACAGGGTAGTCAAGACTCTCCAGTCTTAATTACTTTGTAACTTCTAGCTTCTTAGAATTCTTTACTCTCTTCACAGAGATTAGTCCCTTCTATTTTGAGTCAATACAGTCTATTCTCAAGTCCCCCTTTAGGGTTTCCTCTTATGGTTGTCCTCTTGCCTAGCCTCTTAGGGTTAGGATTCTTTCTAGTGTTTCTTCTTATCTTTAGTCTAGAAGATAGCCTTTGAGGATTCTGAGTCATAACAGTATTTATTTTTTGAAGAAGAAAGAGATGGAGGGGACCCTTAAAGAGGTGTTTCTTAATGTAAGAATGGAGATTGATATCAAAAAGGTTGACAAAAAAAGAGGGCAAAAGGAGAATGATGGCCTGATTATTAGCAGAGATATCAGAACAAAGATTAGGGCAGTGGAAGAGAGCATCTGGACTAGCAAGGGAGGAACTGGTAACATGGAAGAGTTGCAGATCAAAGTTAGCAATGTCAAAAAGCCAGTGGGCTTGGTGGTGGTTAAGTTTCTGTGGGGATTTAAAATAGGTCAGGTTGTTTTTGTGGTTAGTAAAAGTCTAAACAGGGGATAAGAAGCTATGAAGTTATTTTTGCCAGGATTTGAGGGCATAAATGACAGCAAGGAGTTTGTAATCATAGATGTTGTAGTTCTGCTTGGTGCAGAGAAGGTTTGTAACAAATAGGAGCAAGAATGCCATCTAAGGCATAAGCAGAGGTGTTAGTGGCAATGGCAAAGGGGTGAGAGAGTTCTGGCATCTGCAAGACTGGCTGTGAAAGAAAAATATCTTTGAGCAAATCAAAGGCTTTTTGGGCAGCTGGGAATCAAGACCAGGTAGTAGCCTTCTTGGTAAGGTCAAGAAGAGGACAGGTGATAATGGAATAATTTGGAATAAACCACCTGTAGAAATTAGCAAAGCCAAGAAAGGAGTAAATATCCTTGACTTTTGAGGGAACTGGCCATTGTGAAATGCCAGCAAGCTTGATGGAGTCCATGGCTAGTTCACTAGAACAGACTATCATTCCAAGGTACTTGTCCTGGGAGATGGCAAAGGTGCATTTCTTCAGTTTGAGGTAGAGATCAAGATCTGTCATCTATTGGAGAATGTGGGAGGTATGTTCCTAATGGGTGTTAGCATCAGGGGAGGAGATGAGGAGGTCATCCATGTGAATAACAAGCCATTCTTTAGTGATCATATCTTAGAAGAAGTTATTTATAAATTGCTGGAATGTGGCTGGTGAGTTATTTAGTTCAAAGAACATTACTGTGGATTTATAAGGCCCCTTGTGGGTAATGAAGGTGGCTTTCCATTGATGTTCATCTTTGATATGGACATTGTTGTATCTCTATCTGACATCAAATTTAGTAAAGAGCTTTGCATCTCAAAGCTTATTGATAAGATCAGAGATAAGGGGCAGAGGGTAGATGTCTTGAATGGTGTGTTCATTGAGATATCTGTAATCCTGACAGGGGTGGAGCTTGCCATCCTTTTTTTTGATGAAGAAGAAGGGTGAAGCTTAAGGTAAGTTTGAAGATCAGATCTTTCTAGCACAGAGATTCTCTTCAAGAAAAGGTTCTGTGGCCTGTCATTTAGGAGAAGATAAGGAATAGACCTTACCTATCTTAGGAATGAACATGTCCTTTGATCTCATAATTGTAGAAATGAGAGGGTGGAAAATAATCAAGGGTTTTGAGGATATTAGAGAACACTGAAGAAAATTAAGAGTATTTTAGGGAAAGTGTGGTCTTGGGTTTGGCCTTTTTGGCCTTGATAGCTAGCTTAGTGGAAGTAGTGAGCCTGGAAACAGTGACTTCTGAGAGGTACAAGGAGCAGTAATTTAGAATCCTGCTAAAGTGGTGATTATAGAGTGAATTGTGAATGAATTGCTCTGGGGTAACATAGTCTAAATAGTGGACTAGGAGTTCATTATGGGGAATGATGATGTCATCAAGGAGTCTATCAAACCTTGGTTTATGGATGGAGTTAACACAGTAGATGATTTCTGCTTGAGTGGCAGAGTCTGGAATGATAGGTATGTTAGCCACCCAGTTAATAGCAGGATTTGTGGCCTAAAGCCACAGGAGTTCTAGGATAATGTTTTCCTTCCCATATGCCATGACATGGCAGGAAATGGGGAGAACTGAGTGTTCAATGTGGAGAAGAAGGCCACAAGTTTAAGTATTCTTGCCCTTCTTGTTCTTGAAGTGATCCACATTGTGAATGAAAATGTGCTTGAAAAGTTTCATAGTAGGGAGCTGGTGCCTTTTAACAAAGTCCCAGTTGATACAGTTAATCTGTGCTTCACTGTCAATGAAAGCATGGATAGCTATGATTTTTCTTGTGCATGATGTGGGAGAAACTTGTACTGGAAAATTCATAGATTTTTTTGATGAGAATACAAGTATAGGCATACAAGAGAGGGAGAGAGTACCTTGTGTAGAGGAGATACTCCATTTTAAAAACCCAGACCACTTTCTGTCTTTCTTACCTTTTCTTTCTTCACTTCTACTCTTGCCACCTCATTATCAGATTTATTATCACTAACCTCCTTGATCTTCATTATTGATTCTTTAGCAGAAACCTTTTTGATGTGAGGGGTCTTCTTGGTGGAAGTTGGAGTGGTAAGGGAAAGGCTAGGCAATTGACAGAGAAGTGGCCAGCTTGGCAGCAGTAAAAGCAAAGACCATTCTTGATATAATGTTCTTTCTCCTTTAAGATGAATTTGCTGAGTTTTACAGTATCAACATTCATGGAATTTAGGTTTTTTTCAACCTAGGTAAATGTAGTTGAAGGAAAGATGGACCAGATAAAGGTATTATAATGTACTTTTTCAAACTCACCTTTTTTCACATTTCTGATAACACTTTTACTCTTTACATTGTTATATTATATGACCCTTTCACATCTTTACTATTTCACACTTTCATATTTCACTGGTCTAGGCTGGTCTAGACTATGAGGTCATATCTCATGTTTTACATGTGTATTTCTAGATCTCCATTCTTTTTATGCTATTGGCTTGATTGCTATATAATAGTTTAGGGCCAGCTTATCTTACATGGTCTGTGCATATTACTGTAGCATATATAAACAGGGTATGCAAGCTGGAACTCCCTAGTCTTGTGCACTTAAGTCTTATTAACATGTATTCTTTACATGAGAGCATTTGCTACTGCTAAATAAAGTGAGATTTATCCTAACCCTAATCCTATCTGAGGGTACTTCTTCTACTAATGAGCTTTTGTGACTAGTGGCTCTAACTAGGCAAGTGAAAAGGAAGGGATGTGTCTAATCAAGACTGTGAAGAGACAAGCCCCAGCCAGGCCTTAAGGAAGAACCCTCAAGAGAATACTTATAAAAGCTTAGAGCTCAAGTGATAAAAACTGGAGAGCCAGCCCTATATATTCTTGCCCTTATATATTGTATACAGTAGTGCATGGACCATGCTGACTAAGTACATGAGCTATCTAATTTGGAAATGTCCCAAATCCTGGGCTAATAGATAAGAACAATAAGAAAAAGCATGAAATGGAGATTAAGGAATGCCAGCAAAGGGCAGATGTGAATATGAGGGAAGAATGGAAGAGAAGGCATAGCCTTGGAATGAAAGTGCAAGGTCAGAGGTGCTGCACCCATGAGGATGGAGATTTTTGCCACAGATGAGATCCAATCTAGAGATCTGCCACAGATATATCTAGAGTCCAGATCCAGATTGTTGTGGTATCTAATGGTAAAGATGTTAGTAAGGCCTTGAGGGGATGCATCAGTATTGTTATTGAATTTGAATTGAATAGAGAGAGGGCAGTGTGGACTCAGAGTAGCAAAGTCTAAGAAGCCATCACACTAGTCACCAGAGAAATAGCCTATATTACAAGGCATAACCTAGGAGATATGATGTACAAGATAACAAGTGGTTAAGGCTGGTGTTATATCCTGTACCTCTGACCCAATTCTGACCCTATTCCAATCTGGCTTATGAATGGTCCTCATATCTAGTAAGCTACTCTAGCCCTTTAACTCCCCTCCAGGTAACTCCAGCCCTCTGTTACCATTCCAGTCTGTCCTAGCTATGCATGTACACTTCCTGCCATCCAGTGTTACATGCTTCCCCAGGCCTCCACTTTCACTCTGCCTTATTCCATTTTCAGTTCTATTTCAGTTCCAGTTAAGTACTATCTTAGTTCAATTTCATCATCTCTGAACTGTTTCAGTATAACTCTGTTACCATTCCTGCTCTTAGTTACTGATATCATTATTGTTACTATTCCTGTTCCATTCCTATTCCTTGATTTCCCTTGTTTCATCCTGTCACTCTTCAGTTTCAGTCTGATATGATTGGATATTGTCTTTTCTGACATCTCCATTCATTTCTTAGATATTTAGACATCTGCTTCACTTTCAAGTTTGCACTTGTCTCACTTTGCTACACTTCTAGATGATTCTGCCTCTCTGAGATATAAGTACTGTAGTTTTGTATCTTGTACCTTAGTAGGAATATCAACATAAATACCCTCTTATCTTCATTCTCACTCTGCTCAAGCCCTTGGGCTTACTTTGACCCTCTGGGTTACTTCAGAGAACCTCTGAGACCAAGTGATATCCTTGAAGGAGTCATAAGGTCCCACCCCCATGACTAGGCTTGACTCTTCTTGTTCTGTTGAGCACTGAGACAGTCCTCTTCTCTACCTCTGACATCTATGTAAATTGGGACATTGGAAAGTGCAAGGGTGCACCATATAAGATGAAGCTGAGTCCCATTTGATCAATGAAACCCTTCCTAGATTCCTCCAGAGCTCTCTGGAGCCCCTTGGAGTTATGACCTTTCTTTAGCATCAAGGGTTTTATTCAGAAAAGAACTGGTTTTAACAGCTGAAGAGCCTTAACACAGAACTACAAGCTACTTATACTACTCCAGGATATACACAGACCATCCAGTGGATCTAGCACAAATACTAAATAGGAAATAGGGCATAGGGTAAGGGTAAAGGATATAATTAATGGCCATGCAGTAAAGTGGTATAGAATAGAGAGGCTATGTAGAATAAAAGGGAAGGGTTTAGGATTAGCAAAGATTAAACCATATTCTTAGCCATGAGGTCAAGGAGATTTTATCTAGAGATCTGCCACAATTGCATCTGACCCTCATCTGAATTGAAATCAGATTCATTGGAGATTTGATTGGGAAATGACTCTGTTATCTGAGATACTAGATCCAATCATAAGCTATGCCCAAATCCAAGGGAAATACTCTGATAAACAACTTAACTATATTCTAGGGTTTATCCTTGTTTGGCAAGAATGTCTCATGGTCATATGCTTGTCATGTGACTTTTCTGCTAGTGAACTATTCATTTATAACACAGATCCAGATCCAGATCAGATGAGATCCATGAAGATTAGATGGAGGGCAGTTTCTGGGAAGATCCAGGAAAGATTCATGTCAGGTGACTAACTGTTACATGACCACTGCTGGAAAAGGAGAATAATAAATACTTTTAATAGAATAGAATCATAGACTAGGGTTAAGCTGAAAAAGGAGTATCTTGTGCACAATCATGTGATGTCATGTGACTGGTTCTAGTGCAGGAAGTATCACTTTATAATACTTATAGCTTTTTTAAGTCCAAGTTTCCTCTTATTCTTTGCCTAGTTTTGCTACCTCTAAGTTTAAAGGTAGTATTAAAACCAGTATAAACTCCTAAAAGCTTATATCCTTCTTGTTATACCAGCATAACCCAGGCTTAAACTCCAGAGGCTTCTAGAAGGTCTGAAGGTCTCCAGCAAAGAATTGAGATAGGTTATGTTGGTTGGAAAGGACTTGACTTTACCTTATATGGTGTGCCCTTATACTCCATGATATTCTAATTTACAGGGGAATCAGTTATGGAGGGAAGGATATTCTTGACACTCAATGTGGGGGAACTTGTTATGAACTGACACTATTTAACTACAGTTTATCTTTTACTTTTATTCTATACTAGATTCTCTTTCTATTTAGGTCTGCTTTAGCCCCTTTCTTATGCCCTATGTCTTTATTTAGCTAGTTCATGTATGTCTCATGGCATGGTTAGCTAATAGTATATAAGGGCAAGGATCTAAACTGGAGAATCCAGTTTAGAGCATTTGTTTAATGGTTGTTTTTTTTCTGTATGGGCACTTCTCAAGGCTACCTCTCTCTTTTGGAGTTTGAGTCCCTAACACTTGCTCTAAACTGCTTACTTAAGTAATGCCATTTGTTGCCATAACTGTTGCCTTAGTGGTTGTTTCCCCATCTTCATTTGTCAGCAATTGCCATTACCCCCAGTTTCTTAGTTGTTGCCCAAGTCAGGCAGAAGAAATTCATGCAAATCAGCTCACATTCCAAAACTGAGCAGAAAAAGCTGAAGAAAGTTTTTCAAATGCTATGAGACCTTGGCAGGTCTAAAAACTGCCTTAGTTTTAAAACATGAACTGGTCCATCTTTCTTCACTAAGTCTGTTATTTTACAGTTACTAAGCTTCACTGCTATTGAAACATAGACCAGCTTATGTTGAGAGAACCAAGCTGTCACATTGTGGGTGATCAAAAAACCCTCAAGAAGTTTTATTTGTAGGTTGTGAGTTGTGCTGAAGCTGGAATGCTGAAGCTGGAGATGGTTCCTTCAAAAACAAAAACCATATGAGTTTTATTTTCATGAACTTAGCTGGCTTAAGCTTTGTGCTTCCTTAGTCATGCTCCTTGGTCCTTATTTTTGAGTTCTTTTCATTTGGGTCAGATCTAGCTAAGCCTGAGCTTCATGCTCCCTCAGTCTATGCTTCTTAGTTGCCCTTTTATGAGTCATTACCCCTTTGCTGGAGTTAACAGACCTTTGTTATTAAAACTAGTCACAAGAAGTCAAAGCAGTTAAAGAAGATTTTTGAGCCTCACTGCCAATAAAGAATCAAGTTCTTATACTGTCTTTTTGTTTATGGAGTTGTGAATCCATCAGTTAAATTGGTCAAGGTTTATTATAGCTGAACAGAAGTCATGTTGAGCCAGACAACCATGGTAAACTGAAAAGTTCTAAAACTAGATTTGACCTTAATATGTTGGTAAACTGTTATGGAGTTGTGGGTCATCCTGTAAAACCCTCAAGTTTGTTGGTATTCTCAGAATCATTGCATTTTTTCAGACAAGCTCATGTTATTACAACTAAGCAGTAGATTTGAGGAAGAGATCAGCTCATGTCACAATAACCAAGCCATAGGTCATGGAATTAGACTAGCTCATGTCTGAACAAGTAAACCAAGTAACTATGAGTTTTTCTTTGAAGCTTCCCAACAGGTCTTTTGAACTTTGACATTTTCATGCTCTGAGTTGCTCAATCACCCCTTACAAGTTTCCCTTTTGAGTCTTTCCCTTCAAGTTCACTACAGCTAATTATTCAAGTCAAAATCCATCCAAGGAGCCTTCAAGAGTTTGTTAGTGTCCTCACAACCATTACAAGCCATTTTTTGGAGTTTACATAACCATTGAAGTTGGAAAGATCTCAGCAGGTCTATAAACTGCTTTTCAAGTCATTACCAATAATAGAACAAGGATCATGCTGTTAAGTGTGCAAGTTTTTATTGTCCAGAGTTGCTCAAGGCTGGAATAAGGGTCATATCTTGTTGAGCACCTTATATCCAGCTATCTGAGTTCCCAGTGCACCCTCTTACAATGAAGGTTGCCATTTTTTGATTTTAAGTTACAAGTTTGCTCAATTCATTTGTCAGTGTTCATATAACTGTCCCAAGTCTTTTCCTTGCTGATCTCCCCCTTTATTCAGTCTGACATTGCCAGCAATCATTTTCTAATATTTGCCTTCCCCTTCTGACCTCCCTGGGACCACCATAGTCAGTTTTGACCCCTTGTACAGCAGTTTGCCACTGCAAATAAACCTCTATTGTATCTGCAGATATTCCACCCCCTTATAAGTCTACATACAAGCCATGAGATGAGTAGAAATGTCCACAGTGCACAACTACTAGCTTCACCCCCTTTTATGAGTTTCCTATGAGTCTGATGAGTTTTTTCCTATCATTACCTCCTCCACAAACATCCCATCCACCTATGAGCCTCCCAAATTACATTGTAATCATGGAAGTACATACCCTCAACAGTTATCATTTCATTGTCACCTACACATGAGTACCCACCTTTTCACCACCCCTTTTACCTTTCCTTCCACCCCTCTTCTCTTTTGTTACCCCTTATCTCTCATTCCATATCCAGTTCTTCAGCCACACTGAGAGATGTGTGCAGAGCCAGTCAGCACACAGAATTTCACCCCAGTTATTCCTGCTGGTACCCCACCCACTAAGGAGAGTTATATATGAGTCCAAGAGAGTACAGAAGGCTATGGTACACCACTACCAGCCTTGTCCCACCCTTTATCCATTCTTCCAAGTGTAACAAGCCTTTTTTCTGTTCTCCATTGCCACTTACAAGCTCCCACTGGCTATCACCATCTATGCAACCCCATCTATCTCACCTTCCTCCTCCTGCCTTTCTGTTACCTTACACTATCACTACAAGTTCCAGCCACCCCATTACCTTTTCTTTCTTCTTTCTGACCACCCCTTTCCCCACCTTGCATTTCAACATTGCAAATCACCCCTGCCCACATCCAACACCCATGTTTCAGCAAAGTTAATGAAATTTTTTTCCATCTGTGCTATGCTGTGCCCATATCTTGTATTGTGTTGAAATGATACATTCTGGAACAAGGGTGGATAAAGTGGAGAATAAGGGAATCATGGAGTGCAATGAAAGGATTATCAGACCATGAAAATGAACAATAAGAGGATGAGTAATCTATAAGCAAAGCAAGTTTTCCTTTTTTCTGTTTCTTTTTCCTTTTTTTCTTCTTTTTTTCTTATGGATCTATGATTTAACATTTTCTCTTTTACTTTCTGAACTGGCTTTTTCATTTTCAAGGTTATTTTCACCTGGCTTCAGTTTTCTATTTGACCAAGTGCTACTTTGGTTCATTTGGAGAACTCACTCTAAAACAGGGGTAGTTTTATGAACTGACACTATTTAGCTACAGTTTATTTTTTACTTTTATTCTATACTAGATTCTCTTTCTATTTAGGTCCGCTTTAGCCCCTTTCTTATGTTCTATGTCCTTATTTAGCTAGTTCATGTATACTTCATGGCATGGTTAGCTAATAGTATATAAGGGCAAGGGTTTAAATTGGATTCTCCAGTTTGTGTTATAGTCCGATTTTTCAAACTTTGATCACGTGACCTTATCTTATCTTCTCCACGTGGTTATCTAATCTTTTATCTTATCAGGGCACGTGACGGGTCACATGACTGGTCTAGACCCAGGGCATA
>JBBPKN010000726.1:0-14398 GCA_038089275.1 Pulveroboletus cf. rosaemariae
CTCTCTTGTTACACCCTTTGCCCAGGCCTTCTATCTCTCATCAGCTGACTCATAATCATTCCATCTCTTTCCATCTGTTTCCACACAGATACCTTACTCATTATCTGTCAGCATGATTACTCATTCTATCTCCGCTTCAACTCTATTAACTGTACTATAAAGTAGTGTACTTCTTGTCTTTTCTTCTTCATGCTACTTCTATCTTGCAATCACCTCACAAGTCTTCACATCTCCACTACTCCTTGTACCTACATACCTGGAATCCACTGCTTGTGTCCTGGCACTTATCCAGAGGATCATCAGCATCTGATCTTGGCACATTCCTGGGAGTGTAGCTGGTACCACTAAGGCACAACACTTTGTTTGTCACCTTCCACTTATCTTGAAGCTTACCTTTGGTTCACTTCATCCTCTCACCCACAGCAAGGTCTACACCTGTCCTTACCCAGGCCTAGCATAACACCATTCCAGACCCCAACCAAGAGCCTCTCCTGTTCCCATTCCCAGAACCCTGACCCTGCCCCTTATTCCAAAGTCTGAGCCCAACTCTGAACCCAAGAATTTCCAATATAAGTATGGATCTTGGAGATTTGATGCAGCAATTGGTAGAAGGGTTTACAAAAATGAAAGGATCAAATTCAAAGAAGATCTCTGACCTGGGGAAATGGAATGATTAAAAGAAGGAATGGTGAAAGTGGTTTGTTTCCATGTCAGTCTGGCATGCAAAACAGAAGTGGAGAAATAACAGAGAACAGACTGCAGCAGTACTCTCTCATCTCAAAGAAAAAGCTGCAGGTTATGTGTAAATAACATATGAGAAGTATATCAACAAGGAAGCAGAGTTGGATAGGAATGGGGATGAATTAGGGCTCAATGCCTGGCCAGATTATGGTGGCATTGCAAGGGAGTTGCGAGCATACTTTCATATTAATGAGTTAGCTCATGAAGCATTAAAGAAGTTGGAGTCGCTAAAGCACAGAAACTCCATTGATGAATACCTCCAAGAATTTGAGGTATTAAGGGTAGATGCAGGGGTTAGCAATGACCATGCATTGAAACTAATGAGGACTCAGGTATAGTACTGAATTTACCAACAAGTCTGCATGCAGGGCATGTTTGAGACTTTGTTGGAATTCATACAAGCAGTTCAGAAGATAGGTCACTCTTTTGAACGAATGGCTGTCAAGCATTCTGCTCCAGCATTTACACCAAGGTACAATGCTTCATGCATTCCTCCTTCCTCATCTTCCTTCACCCCCTGCTATAATCCCCCTCCCCACTTTATGAATACCAGTATACAACCTGGCAGAGGAGCCCCCATGGATGTAGATTGCCAAGAGGCAGTACAGGTCCACACATGCTATAGTTGCAGAAAAACTGGACACTTTGCACATGAGTGTAAAGGTACTTTTAATCCAGCTGCTCTAAGGCCTTTGAATAATTTCGGCAAGGGTCCTTCGGGACAACAAGCAGCTCCGCAGCAACAATGAGCTCAATATGTATAGCTGGTGAAGTTTTCTGAATTTTCACCTCCTGATGCCAAGGGCTGGCAAATGGCCGAACTGGTAGCACTCAGGCCAGTATATAATATGGCCAATGTAGCTAGATTTGTGGAAGTCCCTGCAGCATTGTGGAGCACAATGGAAGAAGCAAGAGCTTATTTCCAAGATGTATTCAAGTCGGAAAGGAAGCAGAAGGAAGCTTTGGGAAAAGAATAAGGGATTTAGCAAGGCTAGTAGTTGAAGTCCCTGTATGTTCTTCTTTATTTTCTTTTTCATTCAATGTTCATACTATGAAATGGGATAAACATGTTTATTCCGTGACGGTGTCTCAATTGAGCATGGCCCCGGAAATAGGGTGCTTAATTCTGTCAGAAAATATTAATGGACATTTTTTTGCAATAGAAAGTGAAGAAAGAAAAGATCTAGCCAAACTATAACAATATGGTGCTGAGCTGGGCAGTGAGCTTGAGTATGTCTGGAGTGCCAGTGAAGGCAGTAGAGACACTGGTATGAGAGGCAGTTGACATAAATGTGGCCCAGGCAGCAACAGTGGAAGCATGTCTTGTGAAAGCAAGAGTGGGAAGGAGGGAGGTTGTTATAAATGAACAGTTCAGATGCACAAGAGTCATATGACAAGCATGTGACCATGAGACTCCTATGCCATATTGAGCCAAACCCTAGGCTATGGTTAGTTCTATTCAGAGTATCCTCAACTAAAAGATTAGCACAGGATTTAGCAGCAATCTCAAATGAAGGTATCTCCCGATCTAATCTAGATAATATCAGATCTTGGATCTTAGATCTGGATCTTGATTGATGAATCTGATCTGTGGCAGAGATCCAGATGGGATCTCCTTGGCCTCAAGGCTAAGATGCTGTCTTCATATCCATTAACCCTGCAGTCTTCCCTTCCATTCTTATACTTCTCTTCCATTTCAAACCCTTGATACACATGGCCAATTAGTTATACCCTTTACCCTCGCCCTATGTCCAGTTACCTCTTTAGTATTTATCCCAGCTAGACTTGGTGGTCTGTGCACCATCCTAGATACTATAAGTAGACTGCCCATGTAGCTCTTAGCTCCCCAGCTTTGAGCACTTGTCTTACTTGTGTTGACCTCTAGTTACCAATACTAGCTTGTGTTTGGACCTAGCTCCTCTGGCTTAGCTACCCAGAGACTTCCCCTTTCTAAGTCCTGGTTCACCTATAGTGACAGGCCTCTCTATTCATCTACCTTATATTCTTCTATATCGATACTGACATTGACACCAGCACAACTCCAAGGACAGGGTTAGGGTTTATTAGCTCATCTGCATAGTGTGCCGAACCACCACTGTAACAGAGGTGGCTATTGCCATGAAGGCCAGTCTACCAGGCTTTGGCGCATTCAAGAGCCACAAGTTCATCATTGTCAAGGGGAGAGAAAGACACAGAGGGGGTGGTAGGGATATAACCTCAGGCAGCAGCCAGCTCATGCATATATCAATCAAGATTGGTAAGGAATTCACCCATGCTCATCTGATATGCAAGGATTTCTATATTAGAGAGGAGTTCACGGTGAATGGAGGTGATGAGGGCCTGTGTGAGAGAGACATGGACATGGGGAATGTGGGCAAGGGCAGAAGCCAGGAGGGAAAGACAAAGAAGCTGCATGTAGATTTGGTAAATGAATTAAAGCAGTGAGAACATGTCGAGGTGAGAGCCAATGGAGACAGCAAGGTGAGAGTCCATGACATACATCATGACTTGATGCAAGTAGTCAGCAGAGGGGGTGCCTTGATGAAGGGCATGCATGGAGAGTGGGAGGTCGACACTGAGAATGCCAGCAGACCAAGTGTCAATTGCAGGAGAAGGGATGGGGATGGGAGTGATGACAGTAGGGCCAATGGTGATAGTAGGGGGAGAGGCTATAAAGTCCTCAGAAGGGAGCTTAGACGTAAGTGCAGAAAGTGAAGAAGAAATGTGAGTATTAGTAAGTGAAGAAGGAGAAGATATGAGTGAAGGCTCATCAGAGATGTCAGCAATGGGGAGTTGGGATGTGAACTGGAGTGAGGTATTGAGAGGGGTGTTGCAGGAATGAAAACCTTGATCAATGGTAAAAGCCATTGTTATTTAGAATAATAATTGGTTTTCGTAGTGGAGTGAGGAGGGAGAGGAGTGGATGAGGGAAAGTGGCAAGGGTGGAGGAGTTTATACTTGTTCAAAGCAGACCTGAAATGTTTTAGGTTCTGTTCTGGTTCCCAGGAGTCATCTTCTGCTGAGTACCCTTTCCATCAGATCAGGAACTGATGGTTATCTAAAGAGCCTTGATGTTTTAATATCCACTCTAATTCATATTCCTCCTCACCTTCTATAAGGTCTGGGGGTGGAGTGGGGAAGTTCTTTCCATGGACATTGTTTTCGTGATAGAGCAATAACAATGATGCATGGAAAACAGGGTAAATTTTCCATGTGGATGGAAGGCAGAGGTGATAAGTAATCAGGGAAAGGACTTCCATGATGGTAAAGGGTCCTTTCTGTTTGGGGGAGAGTTTCGGATGAACAACAGCCTGTTTTAAATTGCAGGCCTCTAACCACACCTTATTTCCTTTGGCAAATGGGGAGAAGATGGAGCAGATGTGTGATGCCATAGTTTGGTGGGCTAGATCATGGGCTGCAAGTGCTTTATTGCAAGCAGCAAGGAGTGCTTTAGTGTGGTCAGCAACAGCAGGCATTAGTGATTCATCAATAATGAAAGAAAGGGCATGGAGTTCATATCCCATCATAAGGTAGAATGGGGATTGCCTAGTGATGGAGTGGGGGTGGCAATTGTGAATGAATTTGGCATGGGTGATGGAGTCAGCCCATCTGGTAGGGTTGAAGCCACAGTAAATGCAGATGTACATCTCAATCTCCTGGTTAACTCATTCAGTTTTACTGTCAGATTGAGGATGGTATGCAGTGGAGAGGGATAAATTGTACTCAAGGAGTTTCCCAAGCTCCTTAGCAAAGGCTGAGGTAAACTGAGGGCCTCAATCAGAGATGATTTTGTTATAAAGACCATATCAAAGGTAGACTTTGTGAAAAAAGAGGGTGGCGATACCCTCAGCAGTGATGGATTTCTTGGTAGGGCAAAGAATTACCCCCTTTGTAAGCCCATGGTTGACCACAACCAACAAGGCATTGAAGTCAGAGGACAGAGGGAGATCAGTGATGAGATTGCAAGAGATCTGTTGGAAGGGGCAAGTGGCAGTGGAGCAAATGGGGGAGAGAGCAGGGTGAGAAGGGTGAGTATTTGCCTTATTCTGCTGGCAAATGGGACAACCAGCAACATAGTTGCAGACAAAGGAGGCAAGACTAGGTCACCAAAACTCGGCGGAGACAAGTTGTTGGGTTTTGAGATAATTGGAGTGGCCAGCAGAGGGGTGATCATGACATTGGTGGAGAATGGCATGACAGAGGTTAATGGAGGAAGGAATAAAGACATGGTTGCAGTAAGTAAGCAAATCATCAATTTCCTTTCAATCAGAGGTGTAAAAGCACAGGAATTTCTCATTTGCAGAGGCATTCTGTTTCTGTAGGATGGAGAGGTGGAGGGGGTCCCCTTGTTGATGCTTCTTGATATGGGCAGAGAGGTTAGCATTAATGAGGTTAATAAAGAGTTCAGGCAGGAGAAGGGTAACTTCCTGGTTATTCTGAGAAGTGTCAGGACAAAGGTTGGGATAATGTAAGAGGGCATCTGGCCTGGCAAGGGAGGTATCAGCAACATGGGAAAGTTGTAAGTTGAAATCAGTGATATTGAGAAGCTAGCAAGCCTGGTGGCAGTTAAGCTTCTGAGGGGATTTAAAATAAGTCAGGTTTTTGTGGTTAGTGAAAACCTAAACAGAAGTAGAAGAGCTGAGGAGGTATTGTCTCCAGGCTTTGAGGGTGTGGATGACTGCGAGGAGTTTGCAATCATAGATGTTATAATTCCACTCAGTGGCGAAAAAGGTCTGAGAGAGGTAAGAACAGGGGTGCCAATCCCCATTTGCATCAGTCTGGAGGAGAATACCACCAGATGCATAAGCAGAGGCATCAGTGGCAATGGTGAAAGGTCGAGTGAGATCTGGCATTTGTAGTACCAGCTAGGAGAGGAAGATAGCTTTAAGAGAATTGAAAGCTTTCTGAGCAGCAGAGGACCAAGATCACACCATAGATTTCTTGATAAGGTCAAGAAGAGGATGGGCAATAGTGGAATAGTTGGGAATGAATCACCTATAGAAGTTAGCAAAGCCAAGGAAAGAACAAACATCCTTGACTTTAGAGGGAATGGGCCACTGGGAAATACCCACGAGTTTAATGGGGTCCATGGCAAGCTTGCCTAGGCAAATGATCATCCCAAGATATTCAACTTGGGAAATAGCAAAGGTGCATTTCTCCAGTTTGAGGTGAAGATCAAGTTCTGTCATTTGTTAAAGGACATGGGATGTGCAGTCCTGATGGGTATCAGCATCAGGGGAAGAAATGAGAAGGTCATCCATATAAATGATGAGCCATCCTTCAGCGATCATATCTCGGAATGAGTTGTTCATGAATCGCTGGAAAATAGTGGATAAGTTATTTAGACCAAAGAACATCACTGTGGGTTCAAAGAGCCCTTTATGTGTAATAAAGGTGGCTTTCCATTGATGTCTGTCACAAATATGAACATTGTTGTAGCCCCATTGAATGTTGAACTTTGTGAAAAGTTGAGCATCTCAAAGTTTGTCGATGAGGTTGGAGATAAGGGGAAGAGGATAGGCATCGTGAACAGTGTGTTTGTTAAAATACCTATAATTTTGACAGGGATAGAGTTTACCATCCTTCTTTTTGACAAAGAAGAAGGATAATGCTTGAGGGGATTTGAAGGAACAAATCTTCCCAGCCCAAAGGTTTTCTTCAAGGAATGCTTCCATGGCCTGTCACTCAGGGGAGGATAAAGGATAAACCTTATCAATCTTTGGGACAAAAGTGTCCTTTAGATTGATTTCATAATCATATGAGTAAGAGGGCAGAAGGTGATTGAGGGTTTTCAGAGTATCAGAGAATACTGATGCAAACTGAGAGTATTCAGGAGGAAGAGTTGTCTTGAATTTGGCCTTTTCGGCCTCAATGGCTAGCTTGGTAGATGTGGTGAGCCAAGCAATGGTGATCTCAGGGAGATAGGAGGAGCAGTGATCTAAGATCCTGCTAGAGTGGCAGTCGTAGAGCAAATTGTTGATTGACTGCTCTGGGGTGACATAGTCCAGATAGTGGACCAGGAGTTCATCATGGGGGATGATGATATCTTCAAGGAGTCCATCAAATCGAGGTTTGTGGACAGAGTTGACATAATATGTAATGTCATCAGAGGGTGGATCTGGAATAGTAAGCATGTTTGCCATCCAGTCTATGGTGGGGTTTGTGGTCCGAAGCCATGGGTGTCTGAGAATAATGTTCTCCTTTCCACATGTGATGACATAGCAGGAAACCAGGAGAACAGACTGTTTGAAATGAAGGAGGAGATCGCAAGTTTGGGTAATCTTGCTCTTCTTGTTCTCAAAGTGGTCAACATTCTGAATGATGATCAGTTCGTCAAGCTTTTTGGTGGGGAATTGGTTCTTCTTGATGAAGTTCCAATTAATACAGTTAATCTGTGCTCCACTGTCAATGAGAGCACAAGTGACTACAACTTTCTTGGCATGAGAGGGAGATGAAACTTGGATCACAATCTTCATGGATTTCTTGGATGCAGATACAAGTACAGGTGCACAAGAGAAGGAGGAAGTACCTTGTGTAGAGAAGGTACTCCATTTTAAAAACCCTGCTTTTCCATTTTTTTCTTCTGTTCTTTCTTCACTACTATTCTTGCCACCCTGTCATCTGATTCATTGTCACTAATCTTCTTAATCTTCATCATTGGTTCTTTAGCAGAGACTGTCTTGATATGAGGAGTTTCTTTGGTGGTGGTGGGGAAAGGAGAAAAAGTAGGAAAATTTGGGCAGGCCATGTTAATGTGGCCAGGTTTCCAGCATCTGAAGCAAAGTTGATTCTTGATGCAGAAGGCTCTTCCTGCTTTAGTGAGGTGACTCTTCTTTACAGCATCAACATCCATAGCATTTGGATTTTTCTCTGGTTTGGATATAGTAGAGAGGGGCATGGGAGTCCAGGTGAACATGCAAGGATTCTTTTGCCATTGTTCTATAGAGCAGGCATGCTCCATAGTCCCTTGAAAATGAGTGGCTTTAGTATATTACTCAGCAATAGTAGAGGGAATTGTATCCAGGTTATGGATATAATGGAAGAGGTAGAATGTGAGTCCTGTTTTGAAATAGCTGATGAGGATGTTGTTATCAGTGATTTTAGCAGTGACAATGCAGTTTTAGAACTCAGCAGTGTACTCAGCAAGGGAGGGTGTCCATTCACCTTTCTTTCCTTGCTTTATTTGTGTGTTTGCCAACCAGTCAACAGTGGCATTGATTATGTCCTGTTGTTGAAAGACTTTCAGGAACTTGGAGGTAAAAAGGGAAAATTTTCCCATGGTGACTGTCATTCTGGAGATACACTTCTTCCAGTATATCACAGCCCATGACAGTGCTGGCCCTTTGGTTATAAATGAAAGGGCAAATGCAATCTTCTTCTCATTGGAGTTGTAGACCATGCTGTTAATGAAGAGGTAGAACTGGACTGTGTCCAGCCAGTTCTCAGCTTTGGATTGATCACCATCAAAGTGCTTGGGGGCACCAAGACAAAGTTCCATTGGCTTGGTGGTAGAGGAGCCAGACATAATTGTAGGAGGGAAGGGTCAAGGATGGGGTTGAGGAAGGGTAAATGCAGGTCAGCATCAAACAGAAGTGGGAGATGGTGGTATCTGGGCTCGGGGAATCTGCAAGGAAGAGGAGAGTTCATGAGTGAGGTCACAGTCTTCTCGTACTTCTTCTTGAGAGGGGACAAGGATGTCCACAAGTGTGTCTTCTGATGTGGAAGGATGATCTGGGGAAGAGGGGTTCTTGGGTTCCAAAGTGGACTTGAGAGGGTCTGAAGTAGAGGCATGATGCTCTCCCCAGAGAGAGTCAAACAGTGAGGATTGTTTGGGTGGAATGGTGGAAGTGAACTATAGCAATGATAGCCACAAGTAGAATATGCTACTTCTTTTGTTATGCTAGGCCTGGGTAGGAACAGGTGTAAACCTTGCTGTGGGTAAAAAGGATAAAGTGAACCAAAGATAAGCTTCAAGATGAGTGAAAGGCAAAAAACAAAGTGTTGTGCCTTAGTAGTACCAGCTACACTCCCAGGGGTGTGCCGAGATCAGATGCTGATGATCCTCTGGTTAAGTGCCAGGACACAAACTGTGGATTCCAAGTACATAGGTACAAGGAGTAGTGGAGATGCAAGGACTTGTGAGGTAATCACAAGGTAGAAGTAGTGTAAGGAAGAAGAGGACAGGAAGTATGCTACTTTATAGTACAGCTAACAGAGTTGAAGCAGAGATGAAATGAGTAATCATGCTGACAAATGATAAGTAAGGTATCCATGTGGAAATGGATGGAAAAAAATGGAATGATTATGAGTCAGCTGATTAAGAGATAGAAGGCCCAGGCAAAGGGCATAACAAGAGAGTGGTCTAGACAGGGCTAGAGCGCGAGAAGAGCGGAATCTATAGTGACAAGTGAACAAGAGAGCACCTGAGGTGTGAGAAGAGTGGAAGCTACAAAGAGAAAGAAGGAAAAGAGGGAAAGAAAAGAGGAAACATAACACATCGCCATCCTCTTTTTCCACAAAGTATACCTCCAATATGGTCTCTATGACAAAATCATCTCCAATCAAGGGCCTCAGTTCACCTTCACCTTTGCCAAGGAGCTTGGGAAACTCCTTGAGTACAATCTCTCCCTTTTCACTGTGTATTATCCTCAATCTGATGGTGAAACTGAATGAGTTAACCAGGAGATTGAAACATATATCTGCATCTACTGCAGCTCTAACCCCACCAGATGGGCTGACTCCATCACCCATGCCAAATTTGTCCACAATCACCGTCCCCACTCCATCACAGGGCAATCCCTATTCTATCTCATGATGGGATATGAATCCCATGCCCTTCCTTCTATTATTAATGAATCACTGATGCCTGCCATTGCTGACCGCACTAAGGCACTCCTTGCTGCTTGTGATGAAGCACTTTTGGTCTATGATCTAGCCCATCAAACCATGGCATCCCATATCTGCTCCACCTTCTTCCCATTTATCAAGGGAGATAGGATGTGGTTAGAAGCCCACAATTTGAAATGGGCTGTTATTCACCCAAAACTCTCTCCTAAACAGAAAGGCCCCTTTACCATCACAGAAGTTCTTTCCCCAATCACTTATTGCCTCTGTCTTCCATCCACATGGAAGATCCACCCTGTTTTTCATGCATCATTGTTATCACCCTATTGTGAAAATGATGTTCACAGAAAGAACTTCCCCACTCCACCCCTGGACCTTATAGAAGGTAAGGAGGAATATGAATTGGAGTGGATATTAAAACATCACAGTCCCCTAAGTAACTGACAATTCCTAATCCACTGGAAAGGATACCTGGCAGAAAATGACTCCTGGGAACTGGAACAGAACCTGAAACATTCCAAGTCCGCTTTGGATGAGTATAAACTCCTTCACCCTCACCACTTCCCCTCATTTGCTTCTCTTCCCCCTTACCCCACTAAGAAACCCAACTGCCATTCAAAGTAACAATAACCTTTACCATCAATCAAGGGTTCTGCTCCTGTAACACCCCCCTTGACACTCCACCCCAGTCCATATTCCAACTTCCCACTGCCCAAGTTCCCAATAAGCCTTCACTTATATCTTCTTCCTCTTCTCCTACTGATACATTTTCTTCCCCTTTTTCTGTGCTCACTTTCAAGCTTCCTTCTGAGGACTTCATAGCCTTCCCCCTGCTATCACCATCAGCCCTGCTGTCATCACTCCCATCCCTGTTCTTCCTCCTGCCATTGATACTCAGTCTGCTAGCATTCTCAGTGTTGACCTTTCACTCTCTGCACATGCCCTTCATTAAGGTGCCCCCTCTTCTGATTACTCTCACCAGGTCATGATGTATATCATGGATTCATGCCTCACAGTCCCCATTGGCTCCCACCTCGACATGTTCTCACTGCGAACTCTTGTCTAACATTGAAATCCTTGCCTATCAGATGCATATGGGCAAATTTCTTATAGACTTAGATTACTACATGTGTGAATTAGCCACTGCCAGGGGTTATACCCCTGCCACTTCCTCTGTGTCCTCTTCTCCCCTCAATGACAATGAGCTAGCTGCTCTCAAATGAGCCAAAGCCTAGTGGACCAGTCTTCATGGTCATGATTACCTTTCTCCCTTTCATCCTTGCTTTTGTGAGGCCTGTTTCCACTGTTGCTGCCTGGGCCACATTCGCATTAACTGCCCATTATATCAATGTCCCTACTGCCTCTGCTGGCACCCCAGACATACTTAAGCTCACTGCCCAGCTCAGCACCATGTTACTAATCCACTTATTTCCTTCTTCTCCTCCTCTTCCTCCCATGGCTCCTCTTGTGCCTCTTCCTGTGGCTTGTCCCACTCCTCTTGCCACTTCCGTGGATCCCACTGCTCTTAAGGCTCCTATTACTGCCCTCCCATGGCTCTGTCACCCCCTTTGCCTTCTTATTACACCAATGATGACTTCTGCAATGACATTATTGATGAGGTTGGCTGGGCCGACATCACCAGCTCCCCCAGACCCTTCTATGATGCCTTTTGAGGTACCACAAGTCTTCCACCTCTAGCAGGGGGGTAATGTTATGTTTTCTCTTTTTCTCTTCTTTTTCTCTTTTCTCCCATCATAGCTTCTGCTCTTCTCACACCTTTGGTGCTCTCTTGTTTGCTTTTCACTATAGCTTCCACTCTTCTCATGTTCTAGCCTTGTCTAGACCACTTTCTTGTTATGTCCTTTGCCTGGGCCTTCTATTTCTCAATCAGCTGACTTATAATTGTTCCATCTGTTTCCATCTGTTTCCACATGGATATATTACTCATCATTCGTCAGCATGATTATGTATTCTATCTCTGATCCAACTCTATTAGCTGTACTATAAAGTAGTGTACTTTCTATTCTCTCTTTTCTCACACTACTTCTACCTTGTGATCACCTCACAGTTCTCACATCTCCACTACTCCTTGTATCTATGTACCTGGAATCCACTGCTTGTGTCCTGGCACTTAACCAGAGAATTATCAGCATCTGATCTCAGCATACCCCTGGAAGTGTAGCTGGTACTATTAAGACACAACACTTCATTTGTTGCCTTCCACTTGTCTTGAAGCTTACCTTTGGTTTGCTTCTTCCACTTCATCCCCAGCAAGGTCTACACCTATCTCTACCTGGACCTAGCATAACAGCTATCTTAAAGACCTTTACTTCAGATTTGGCTTCCTGTTACATTTGATGATGTTAGTATGGAATAATAATGAGCTAACCCTAATCAAGGGCTTATTGATGTCAGTGACAGTTGTGAGAATAAAGCAAGTGATATAGGAGTCACTTGTGAGACCACTATACTAGAGATACAAGTGCTCAAGACTGGGGCTTGAGATATGCTAAGACTACAGTATTTATACTATATAGAAAGATGCACAGACCAAGAGTCTGATGGGAATATTCCCACAGACCCTGAGGCACCATCAGAAAGAATAGAAGATATCATGAGAATAGCCAATGGCTGAAATGGATTAATGCTTCTAAAATGGAAGAACAATGGAAATTAATAACAGGTGTAAGGCATGAGGCTAACCCTATGCCCTGGGTCTAGACTAGTCATGTGACCCATCACATGACCTGATAAGATAAAAGATTAGATAACCATGTGGAAAGATAAGATAAAGTCACATGATTGAAAAATGAAAATTGCAAACTATAACACTACCCCCTTTTTAGATCTCAGATTCCAGATGAGACACAGCTAATGCTACAGCTTCAGTGTGATTTGCATATAATTTAAACAGAGCATGAAATGAATTGAGGTCCATGGTGAATAAACAGTGAGGTGCAGAGGGATGTAGCTTATGGAATTCTTCAATAAGATCAGGGGAGTTTGTTAAATCATCTTTAGTTTGCCAAGTATGATCATTTTCCCCATAACCCATCCAGTGAATGAGATATTCCAATTTTCCTCCTTTAATACAGGAATCAACAATGTGATCCACCTTGTATTCCTCATGGCCTTTTTCTGTTATAATTATAGGATCAGGTGTGAGAATGTCTTGTTCTCAAAAAGATGGTAAATATGGTTTGATGCATGAAATATTAATGGTAGGATGAATTTGCATTGTTGAAGACAGTTTAAGATGAACTGCATAAGAAATTACTTCAACCACTGTAAAGGGACCAATCCATTTCTTCAATAACTTTTTAGACAGATATGGAAGTGTAAGATTCTTAGTGGATAACAGTACTTGTTGACCTTTCTGATATTGAGGGAGGCTGTGTTTATTCTGCTTTTCCATTTGTTTTTTAGTTTCTTCCAATGCTTCTTTTATGTCTTTGAATGATTTAGATATATTATGAAGGAAATGGGAAGAGGGATTTATTGCAGAAGGTACTTCAAAGCCCAGATGAGAATGATAGGTTTTGGTAATTTCAAAGGGAGATGTCTGAGTAGATGTCAAATAGGAGTTATTATAATGATATTCTGTGATTTTGATCCAGTCTGCCCAAAATTCCTGTCTTTTTGCAATAAAGTTATGCAAATATTGTTCCAATTCCTGATTTATATGCTCTGTTTGACCATCTGTTCATGGATGATAAGCTGTAGAGATCTTCTGCTTGATCTGAAGAATCTTGTTAAGCTATTTTATAAACTCCAAGACAAATTGAGGGCTGTGATCTGAAACTATGGAAGAAGGAAGTCCATGTCTAGACCAGACATGATCTCTGAATAGCTCTGCCACATAAAGAGAAGAAAGAGATGAGAAACACAGAATAAAAACCACTTCTTTTGAAAACTGATCAACTATCACCATATAGCATCAAATCCTTTTGATGTTGGAAGCCCTGTAATAAAATCAACAGAAATATCTTCCCATGGAGAAGAAGCTGTAGAAAGAGGATGAATTGGAATAATAGCTTCAGATCCCTTGGATGTAGTGCATGTTAAACAGTGAGAAACAAAGGATGCAATATCTTCATTAAGACCTGGCCAATAATAATATCGAGATAAAAGTTGCTTAGTGTGGTTTTGTCCTGCATGACCACCCAACAGAGAAGAATGAAAGAGATTAAGAGCTTCTATTCATAATTCTTCAGGAATAAATATTTGCTTTCTTTTGTTTAAATAAATGTTGTTTTCTGAACTATAACACCAGTTAGAAGGAAGTCATAAGTTTACTGATGCTTGTTGTACACAAGAAAAGAAAGAAGATGAAAGAGAAACCACTTGTTGAAAGATATGAGGAGGGAGCATAATAATCTGTTTATTTGGTTCTGGTTTATTTTCAAAATGGTCTTGTCTTCTGGATAAAGCATCCACTCATCCATTAGTGGGACCCAGTTTGTAACATATTTTAAAGTTAAATTCTGTCAATGTGGCTTGCCATCTAGCTTGCCTAGGAGACAGATCCTGCAGTTTCTTTCAGTACTCCAGATTTTTGTGATTCATCCAGATCTCAAAGGAGTCTCTGCCAATTAAATAATGATGCCAATCATAAAGAGTGTGAATAACAGTAAGCAATTCTTTGTCATAAATTGGATAATTCAATTTTGCTGGATTCAAAGAGTGTGAAATATACACAGCAGGTCACCAGAGACCATTCTCTTGTTGATATGAAAGAATAGCTCCAATGGCAACATCTGAAGCATCTGTTTCTAAACACATGGGTTTGGAGGAGGTGGGAGAACACAAGAGG
>JBBPKN010000726.1:14408-30286 GCA_038089275.1 Pulveroboletus cf. rosaemariae
AGCTAATCCTAGAAAGGCTTGAACTTGTTTGACTGTTTGTGGAATGGGCCAATTTCGGACTGTGCTAGTCTTGTTAAGTTGCATCTGTACCCCCTTTTTAGATACAACCATGCCCAGATAGTTAACCTGTTGCTGAGCAAAATGACACTTTGATGGCTTCAAGAAGAGGTTGTGGTCACAAATATGACCTAAAACTTCTGCAACTATTTCCAGATGCTGGTTACAATTCTTGTCCTTGGTAAAAATCATGATGTCATCAATGTAAATGACTACATGCTCCCACATGTCATGGAAGATGTTATTAACCATTGCCTGAAAAGTACTTGGTGAGTTGCACATTTCAAAGTACATTACCAGAGGCTCAAAAGCCCCTATTGGTGTTGTAAATGCTCCTTTCCATTTGTTGCCTTCTTTCATATGAATGTTATTATATTCCCACCTAAGATCTAAGGTGATAAACATATCAGCACCATTTAACCTATCAATCAGTGTTGATATCAAAGGTAGAGGATAATTGTTTTTAATGGTATAATCATTTAGATATCTGTAATTGATTACCATTCTTTTTCCACCATCTTTCTCACTGATAAAGAAAACTGGTGACATTTGTGGTGACTTGGAGGATCTAATATATCCTTTTTTCATTTCCTTGTCCACAAATTCATGTACTTTCTTCATTTCTTCATTTGAAAGAGGAATAATACAACCTTTCTTTGGTACAAAGTTCTCTTTTAACTCCACTGCATGATCCCAAGGTTTTTGGATAGGCATGTGTTCTGATTCATGTTGTGAAAAAACCAAAATATACTCCCATAATTCTTTTGGTACTTCTTTCTTCAATTGAGACTGTTCTTCTTCAGTGACTCATCATGATAGCAGATGTGTTTTGCAATCTGCTGAACACCTAGGAAAATCAATGGTTTTCTTTATCCAATTTATTTCTGAATTGTGTCTTGTGAACCAATTGTATCCTATTAAGAGATCCAGAGTTCCTAATAAAGAAACATAAGCATTTATACATTCCCTATGCCACTTCCCATCTTTTTCTTTTATGGCTATATAAATAATAACATAGTAAGCAATTTTTCCAATATTACCCTTGGTACCATCTGCATTATACACTGTTAAAGGTTTGGGCATATCTTTTTCATACAAACTGTGTTTCCATATGAATTTTTGATCTATAAAGGTTACTGATGCTCCAGAATCTACTATTTCAAAGGTTAGTCCACAGAATTCCATTTTCAAACTGTTTTTTCCTCTAACTTCCCTGTCTATTTTTACACTTACCCCTAATTCATCTCTTTCCTTATGATTAAATAACTTGGCTAGATCTTTTCATTCTTTGCTTCCTATTGCAAACAAATGTCTGTTAATATTATTAGATGGAATTAAGCACTCTACTTCTGGGGCCATGCTCAAACAAGATGCCATTATGGAAGGAATATCCTGATTCCATTTCATAGTACAAACATTGAAAGAACAAGAAGAAAATAAATTGCATACTGGGAGTTCCATTTCTAATCTAATAGAATTCCTTAGACTTTTCCCACTACCTTCTTTTGTTTCCTTTCTGTTTCAAAAACATCTTGGAAGTAAGCATGAGCTTCATCCATACTTTTCCATGATGCTGCAGGGATCTCCTGGAACCTGGCAGCATCTGCCATATTGTACACTGGCCCAATAGAGACCAGTTCTGCCATTTGCCAACCATTTGCATCAGGCAGAGAAAACTCTGAAAAATGAACAGGCTGCATGTACTGTGCCTGTGATCCTTGTTACCTCTGTTGCTGTCCCTGAGGCTGGGGACCCTTGCCAAAATTGTTTGAGGGCTGCAGTGCTGCTGGGTTGAAAACCCCATGGCAATCTTTTGCCATGTGCCCTGATTTTCTGCATTTGAAACAGGTGCAGACCTGCATTGCTGCCTGGCAATCAATTTCCATGGGTACACCATGCCCAGGTTGAGTGCCTACTGCTGTAAAACAAGGAGGTTGTGGTCACAAAGAATTATAGGTTGGTTAATATTGAGAGTTAGGGAGACCTCATGGAGCATTGAATCTAGGGGTGAAAGTCAGGGTGGCTCTTTTAATTGCCATCTGTTCAAAAGATCTTCCTATCCTTCAAACCATCCCTGCTAATTCCCCAAGATCCTCTATCATGCCTTGCATGCAGATTTGCTGATAGAGTCTATAGTGAATTTGTGACCTCATTAGCTTTACTGCATGATTGTTGCTTATCTTGGCATCCACCCTTAATACCTTGAACTCCTGTAAGTATTCATTGACCGAATTTCTTTGTTGCAGTGCTTCAAGTTTCTTTAAAGCTTTGTACATTAGTTCATTGATATGGAAATACTTTCTGAGTTCTTCTGCTATTCCAGCAAAATCTGGCCAAGCATCTATTCCCCATTGCTCCATACTTCCATCTCCTTTGTTGTAATACTCAGATTCCTTCTTAATGTACTTTTCATACATTATCTGAGCATATCCTTCTGCTCTCCCCTTCAATCTTGATAATATGGCAGCTGATTGTTCCCTGGTATTCTTCCACTTTTGTTCTGCATCCCATACTGACATGCTTGTGAACCACTTCCTCCATGTCTTCTTTTCACCATTCCAGTTCCCTGGATCAGCTATCTTCTTCAACCCTCCCATCTTTATAAGTTTTTCGACCAGTGCTCTCATCATATCTCCAGTTTCCCCACTCATATTCATCCCATGAGTAGTATGGGTCGAAGGCCAGAAAAGGGGCTGGTGGAATTATGGACAGGGTTCAGTTTCTAGAGGTGTGGGCTCTGATAGGATCGAACCTAACTCAGTTGATTCTTCTTCTTGGGAGCTGCTTGTGTAAGGGTTGAAGTTCAACAGGGTTGGTTACTGTCTAAGGGAGTCATGAAACAGTTTTTAAACTTTGAGAGGGGCAAAGAGAATGTAGGCAATCTGTAGCCACAACCTTTCTATCCCTTCCTCTTTTTTCCACAAAGTCCTTCCTTGTTTGTTTGTTGAAAGCATTGAATCTGCACTGAAAAGATTGCCTTTCAAACTCATCATCCTCAAATCCCAGTACTGCTTCAAAGATGAAGTCCTTTAGTTGGTCTTCATGTCCCCACAAATATTCTTTTTTCATGAACAACATTGTGCAATATGTGCCCTTGACTAGTAGTGGTAGTCTTGAGCAAGTATTATGTTTGATGATGTCAGTATAATATAATGATGAGCTAACCCTAATCAAGGGCTTATTGATGTCAGTGACAGTTGTGAGAATAAAGCAAGTAATATAGGAGTCACTAGTGAGATCACTGTACTAGAGATACAAGTGCTCAAGACTGGGGCTTGAGATGTGCTAAGACTACAGTATTTATACTATACAGAAAGATGCACAGACCAAGACTCTGATGGGAATATTCCCACAGACCCTGAGGCACCATCAGAAAGAATAGAAGACATCATGAGAATAGCCAATGGCTGAAATGAATTAATGCTTCTGAAATGGAAGAACAATGGAAATTAATAACAGGTGTAAGGCATGAGGCTAACCCTATGCCCTGGGTCTAGACTAGTCATGTGACCCATCATGTGACCTGATAAGATAAAAGATTAGATAACCATGTGGAAAGATAAGATAAAGTCACATAATTGAAAAATGAAAATAGCAAACTATAATACTTCCCTTGTTTAGTACTCTTTCCTTATTATTGTTGTTTACCTTACTGTAGCTACTTGTGTTGCTTTGTATATCATAGATATAATAGGGCATCCAGGTGACTCAAGTCTTCTTTAGACTTGACCACTTGTAAAAACAGCCTTTCTTGGCTTCTTATAGTGGGATCTCATTTTCAGCATTCTAAGTTACTCTTTCTACTCTTGCCTGGCCCAGTTTAGGGGTTAGTGCAGTGTTTCACCCTTGTCTTTCTTCTTGCTGCTCTCATTGTCTAGTCAAGACCATAACACTAGTTATTCTCTGGATTTATAATTAGTTTCTTTTTCCTTATTGCATAAGGCAGACTTATCTTTTTGTATTATTGTCTAGTTTCTGGCCACTAGCCCAAAAGCCAGTCAGCAGTAGAAGAGCACTTACCAAGGACTCTAGGTTAGGATTAGAGCAGAAGTCAATGCACAGTTGCATTTTGTCTCTAGTCTTTAAACTAGAGTACTTGTGAATATAGCCTTTTTTGATTCTAAGTATGTATCTAGCCTCTAGACTCTCCCCTTTGTCTAGCCCTTCTTGAGGGTTATGTTTTCTTGTTTCACCCTTGTTTTCCTGTTTTGCTGCTTTTGTTGTCAAATCAAGACTATAATAGTATTATTGCAATAGTTTTGCTGCTTTTAATAAAAAAGCACAATCTCAATTAAATCAAATAATGTTTGCCCTTGTTTTGCCCTAAAAACAAAGATATACACACAAATGGTATGTCTAAGTTTAAAAAAATTCACACACCTCTTGACTTTCAACCACCATCATTATAAAATCTCTAACTTCTGCTAAAAAGAATATTATTCTTTCTGTGATAGATGCAGGTTAATCTGCACACTTCATTTTCTCTGCCACTGATGTTTACACCTCTACCATATCCAGGCTTTATTTCAAAGAGCATTTTAAGCTTCAAAAGTCCACTGGAGGTTGTCCATCCAAACTTTCTGCTGCCAATATTTATTATGCTATTTATTTTATCTTTACTTAAAAGGCAGAAAATGCTATTCAAGTAACCAAGGCTTTCTCCAATATTATTAACCAACTCCTTTTCTCTTGTACAGTTTGCTGACACTTGAAAAAGTGTTATGGTCTTGGTTTAACAATGAAAGCAGCAAAATAGAAAAACAAGGACAGAACAAGAAAACCTAATCCTCAAGAGAAGCTAGACAAAGAAGAGAATCTAGAGGCTAGATATATGCTAACCAGAAGAGACACTTCAACATAGAATCAAGAGAGGCTGTATTCACAAGTACTCTATTATATATATTATATACAAACCAATACAAGTAACTACAGTAAAGTAAACAACAATAGTAAAAGTAATAAGATTCAAAGAGAAATACTTAAGAAAGGGAAACCAAAGCTAAAGCTAGGGTTTTGAATAGCTTATAAGGGAGTTAGCCAAAGAGGTAGTGCAAACCATAACAAAAATTATTATAGTTTCTTTCTTTACTTAGTACTTTCTCTATCTTTTTTCCTTTACTTTAGGCTATATCTGATATATATAGCACTTTATGTACATTGCATAGTCAAGCTGTGCACAGCTCAGCTAATAGTAATATAATGGCAGGGCCAGGCTCAAAGCTCCTTAGACTTGAGCTCTTGTGCCATTAGCCCTCTTTGGCTTCTTATAATCTGCTTCCTTGGTCTATTTTATAAAGTTGTGACATACTTTGGGGGTACTTTAGATAACTCTGGAGTGGATGGAGCTTGGCATCACCTTATGTAATGTGCCCTTATGCTAGTACCAGATGCCCCAATTTATGGAGGGGTCAGAAACTATTGGAGGTCTGGGATAGACCATAGGACTTTCCCAACAAGAAGTATGATGTCAAGTCATGGAGTAAGTTGTAAGACTTAGGGTAGGGTATGATGTCAAATTGTGAGGCAGGAGGGGGTCTGAGGTGATCATAATGTTATGTTATGGTTAATATTCAAACTAAAGTACAAGATACAGAGCTACAGTACTTATACCTTCAAGAGGCAGATTAGCTAAGGAGGAAATGGAGATATGAAAGGAGTTGTCTCATAAGTGAGGCAGGTGCCAATGTATCCTGGATATGAATGGAGATGTCAGAGGAGACAATGTCAAATGATGTCAAACTGAAAACTAAATGATAACAGGGAGAAGTGAGGCAGAAAGGAACAGAAACAGGAAGTAAGATTGGAGGAACTACAGAGTTGTATCAGGATGGTACAGAGTTAGCATAGGTAAAGTTGTAACCAATTGTTAGATAGGAAAAGATGGAGGTAAAGGGAATTAGGAAATACACAGCTTAAAGTGTGAAAGCAACTGGAGTTGCACCAGAGACATAGGGAGTCAACCCATTGGCATGGGACATGACAGTATTCCCCTCTTAAGGCCTGAACCCCTGAAGGCTGTTAAGCACATGCTCTCAATTAATAAGTGAGTGGAGTGGGCATCAGGGTTTGGCTGGCCAGAAACCCATAAAAGTGAATACTACCCCAGAGACTTCCACACTAGTTTCTCTCATCATATCTCCATTTGCTGACATTCACACCTGGTCTGATGAGTGCCTTGAGGAGCATGTCAATGACAAAGAGGAGCTTGGTGATGCAAAATACATCAAGCAGAAGCAGCAAGGGAAAGTAAGGAAGGAGAAGGCTCAGAAGAAAGCAGAGGAGGTGTGGAAGTCAGTGGAGGCAGTCCAGAAGCAGGTGAGTATCAGAAATGTAATCAGGGCCTATCACTGAAACCTGGATTAGGTGAAGGAACTTTACCAAGCCCAGGTGAGATCTAGTAGCAGCAATGGCAAGAGGAGAGTGAAAGAGGAACTGGAGTGCTGGAGGTGTGACAACCAGGGACTGGAGTGTGAGGTGGACCCAGGCAAGTTGACATCATGCCTTGCCTGTATAGAGGCAAAGGTGAGATGTGACTGCCCTGGCCAGGAGAAGCTGGAGAGGAAGTGGAGATGGAAGGTGGGAGAGGAAGGGGTATCCAATAGCAGGGCAGACTCAGAGGAGACAGAGGAGGATCTTTGGCAGGTGGCTAAGGGCTGTCACCTAATGGAGGTGTCAATAAGGAAGGTGGGCAGGAAGGTATGGCAGGAGGCAAAACACAAGAACCAGCTGCTAGGGCAGCTAGTTGATATGTTGGAAAAGGCATGGGTAGAGGAGACCAGAGAAGCCAGGAGTTTGGGGAGCAAGGACAGGAAGGTTAACAAGGTGGCAGCAGAGCTGTTGGAACTTTGTGCAGAGGTTGGCAGAATTTCAGTGGTAGACAAGGAGGTCAAAAAGGTGATCTTAGAGTAGATAGAGGATCTTGTGACCAGATCACTAGATCCACTACTCAGTTGATTAATTATAAGATGGCCCAGGTTTGTCCAGATAACAGAAATGAAACTCCTCAATAATCTCTGAAGCATGATCTAATTCAGTGGCAAGGAGCCACAAGATCTCCTTATTAGTATCCTTATAATCTAACCACTTAACCAAATATAGTAATTTGCAGTTCCTTTGCCTATGATCTATCTTTAAGTCTAGGATTTCAGAGATCTCAAACTCCAATTCACTGTTAATTTTGACTGGTGGTGGAGGTGATTGCACACAATCAGGGATCATGTTGAAGACAGAGGATTCAAGTTAAGAAACATAAAAGACTGGGTAAACAGACTTCATGTTCTCTGGGAGACAAAGTGTAAAGGACAGCAAGCCTGTCTGAGCAATAATGGAATAAGAACCTAAGTTCTTTTCAGCAAGTTTCTTGGATGGCTGTGTAGTCCTGAAGTACTTAGCCTTAATGAATACCTGGTCACCTACTTTAAAATCTGGTGTCAGAGATTGTTGGGCATCTGCAGATTCTTGGTATCTGACTTGGACAGCAGCTATTTCTTCATAAAGGAAGGTGTGGAGAGAGTTAAGGTCAATGACATATTCTCAAGCTTGGGTAGAGGTAAGATCATGTTCCAGGTGCATGGAGATGTTCAGATGGTAGCCCTTGTTAGCAAAGAAAGGGAAAACACCTGTGGTAGCATTAGGGGTGTTGTTATAAGCAAACTCCATGAGAGGCAGGAGTTTAGACCAGTTGTCCTGCTGATAGTTGCAATAAACATGTAGATACTGCTCCAGGGTTTGGTTCATTTACTTGGTTTGACTGTCATCCTCCAGATGACACCTGGAGGTGAAGTGGAGATGAATATTAAGGGCTTGACCCAGGGAATGGAAAAAATGGGAAACAAACTTGGAACCTTGATCAGAGATAATATGGGAGGGAACTCTGTGTTTGGAGAAAACATGGAGTAAGAAGAGTTTAGCAAGCTCTGGGAAGGTCACCTTGTCATCTGTAGGGATGAAGACACACTGCTTCAATAGATGATCTACAACAACAAGAATGGTGGAGTGACCAGAGGAAGCTGGGAGCTGTTTGATGAAATCCATAGAGATGGAATTCCACAGCTTTTCCAGGATAGGGAGCTGCTTAAGAAAACCATAGGGTTTGTGATGGGATATCTTGGCATGGGTGCAAGCTATACATGAAGAAACATACTCTTTAATGAATGCTTGAATGCCAGGCCAGATATACTCTTGACAAATAAGCTCCAGTGTCTGATTCTGACTGAAGTGTCCAGTTAAGGGGTGGTTGTGCTTGTAGTGGAGAACCTGGAGGTGGAGGTCAGAGGTGTCAGGGACATAGATGTGGTTGTCCAGATGCAAGAAGCCTTCTGGGTCTCTAGACCAACAAGAGTTGGACAAGAGGGTACTGGAAAAGTGGGTAGAGGCAGTGAAATCAGAAGGGAGTGCTGAGAGAATGTCACAATGGAGGGTTTTGATGTTGAAAAGGGATGTGGACTGGAATACTGGAAATGCTAGGAAGGAAGCCCAGAGAGACACAGCAAGTTGCTCCTGCATGAACATGGGCTGGAAGTTATGCAGATTGATGAGAGCATAGTTGCTATTCCCCTCTCTGGAATAGACATCCCATTATCTAGTTAAAGCATCAGGTTTAGCATCTAAACAACCAGGGTAAAAACAGATAATTAAATTAAACTGAAAGAGAAACTCTGACCACTGGGCTTGCTGGTGGGTTAGAAGCTTAGACATAGCGAAATATTCCAGGTTCTTGTAATCAGTAATGATATTCACTGAAGAACCAGAACCTTCAAGGTAATGATGCCAGGTCTTAAATGCAGTGAAAATAGCAAGGAGCTTTTTATTATGGATGTCATAGTTGAGTTCTGGCACAGTGAGCATACATGAATAGAAAGCAACAGGGTGGATCTCATCATCTGGGCACCAGAGTGAGAGGATTCCAGCAATTGCATAGTCTAAGGCATCAGTCTCAATGATGAGAGAAGCATTGGGGACCCAATGGGTCAGAATAGGAGCAGAAGTAAAAGCAGCCTTGAGGTGCTGGAAAGCAGCATGACAAGAAGCATTGAAATCCCAACAAGCAGACTTGCAGATAAGGCAAGTCAGGAAAATGACAATGTCAGAGTAGCCCTGAATAAAGTGGTGGTAGAAATTAGCAAAACTGAGAAAAGACTGAATATCTCGAACTTTGTGAGGCTTGGGCCAATCCAGGATGGATTGAATCTTTTCAGGGGACATAGTGAGCCCTGAAGGGGAGAGTTGGTACCCAAAATACTCAGTGAAATTAGTATGGAATTCACATTTCTTGAGTTTGGTGAAGAGGCTGTGTTTCTGGAGGCAGCAGAGGACTTCTCAGATATACTCAGTATGAGATATCTGGTCAGCAGAGAAAATGAGGATATCATTCAAATAAACAATCACCAAAACATCAAGAAGATTGGTGAAGATAGAATTGACAAATCACTGGAAAGCTGCAGGGGCATTGGTAAGCCCAAATGGCATGACAAGCCACTCATATGAGCCATAGTGTGTACAGAAGAAGGTTTTTCACTCATTGCCCTCAGCAATGCAAACTAAATAATAAGCATGCCTAAGGTTGAGTTTGGTATAGATAGTTGTGTAGCTTGGAGTGTCAAGGAGATCAGAGATGCACAGAAGGGGGTAGTGGTCTTTATTTGTGATTTTGTTGAGTTCTCAGAAATCTACACACAACCAGAAGGATCTGTCCTTCTTCTGGATAAAGAGGACAGGGGCAACATAAGCAGATGTGAAGGATTGGATGAAACTGGTAGCTAGATGTTCATCTAGGAAAGTCCTGAGTGCTTCAAGCTCAGAGGGTGACAGGAAATAGGTGGTGCCAACAGGCAGTGAGATGCCTTCTTTCAGATCAATCTTCAGGTCAAACTTGTGGTAAGGGGCAAGAGTAGATGCCTTGCTTTTGCTAAACACATCAGCAAAGTTGTGGTATTTCTGAGGAATGCCTGTTATAGTCCGATTTTTCAAACTTTGATCACGTGACCTTATCTTATCTTTTCCACGTGGTTATCTAATCTTTTATCTTATCAGGGCACGTGACGGGTCACATGACTGGTCTAGACCCAGGGCATAGGGTTAGTCTCATGCCTTACAGGCCCTTTTCATTTCCGCTGTTCTTCCATTTTAGAAGCTCCACTCCTTTTCAGCCATTGGCTATTCTCACGGATGCTTCTCTTCTTTTTGATCACCGTGCAGGGTCTATGGGAATTCTCCCATCAGGGTCTTGGTCTGTGCACATATCTGTAGCCTATATAAACTGTAGCATAGCGTCTCAAGACTCCCCAGTCTTGAGCACTTGTACCTATAGTGCATTTGTCTCTCTTGTACTCCTATATCTCTATATCATCTACTTTCATCACCACTGTCGTCAAGTAAGCCCTGGACTAGGGTTAGCAAGACGTTTTCGCCGAAACCGCTTAAGCAATTGCAACACTTGCTCAAGACTTCCATTACTAGTCTTTGGGCGTTGAGAAAAGAAGTAAGCACTTGATGAGGAAAGAGTTTATCTGGGGACACGAAGAAAAGTTACAAGAGTTCATTGTTAAGGCCTCACTAGGTTTTGAAGACAACGACTTTGGAAGACAATCGTTCCAAAGGAGGTTTGACGATTTTGACAGACAAACACAGAAAGATTTTGTGGCCACTAAAGGGAGAGACAGGAAGATAGCAGTAACAGATCGGTTGAAGTCCCTCCGTCCTTCTCGTTCTCTGAAAACAGTAAATCGACTCCCACAGACACTAGCCCATCGTGTCAGCCCCATTCAACCAGTATCGAGAACAAGACAGCTCGTTGGCATCGCCAGAGAACCAAGACATAGAGTTAGGTTCAATCTTACTAGAGCAGCCAACACTCCCGCAGCAGTCCCCAGGCCCATCACACCACCTCCCCCTCTTCCAGCCTTCAACCCCTACAACACACTTTGGGACACGTGGAGCCATGGATACTGGCGATATGATGAAGAATCTGGCCGAAGAACTTATGAAGATGGGAGGGTCGAGGAAGATTAAGGACCCTGGGTCATGGAATGGCAATAAGATGAGGTGGCGGAAGTGGTTCACTCTCCTATCCATTTGGGTAGTGGAGCAAGAATGGAAATCTAATCGGCAGCAGTGTGCTGCAGTACTTTCTAGGTTGGATGGTCAAGCTGAAGGATTCACTCAGATCACACTGGAAAAGTATATTAACGCGGAAGGAGATTATGATGGCCAAGGACTGAGGAAAGGAGATGCAGCATGGCCGGACTTTGCAGGGATCACAATCGAGATGCGATCATATTTTAGAATTCAGGAGATGGTGCATGACGCCATGAAGAAATTGAAAGGTCTGCGTCATGGAAATTCCATTGACGACTATCTACAGGCATTCGAAGTGTTATGAAAGGATGCAGGAGTAAGCTTTGAGCATGCTGCAAAGCTGCTTAGAGAACAGGTACACTATAGAGTGTATCAACAAGCAATAATGCAAGGCATCAAGGAGGACTTTTTCGACCTTGTAGAACAAATGCGGACGATTGGGAGAGGATTCGAGAGGATGGCAGTAGAAAGGTCAGCTCCGAGGTTCCAAGCAAGATTCCCTCCACCTCGAGGCCCTCCATCCACGTTTACTCCTACCCCACGATTCACACAGACCAGAATCCAGCCAGGCAGGGGAGCCCCTATGGATGTAGATAGGCAAGGTGCGGCGACAGTGAATACGCCGGTCTGTACTTGCTTTAAATGTGGAAAGCCTGGCCACTTCGCAAGGGACTGCCGAGGACAATATAATCCATCGGCACCAAGACCAGCCAATAACTTCGGACGACTGCAGCAGCAACAACAACGGCAGCAAGGAGCACAAACTCAGTTTGTGCAGCCGATACATTTTGGGGAATTCTCGCCCCCAGACAAGAATGGCTGGCAGTCGGCAGAACCAACAGGAATCGGGCCAGTCTACAACATGGCAGACGCGGCGAGATTTCAAGAAATACCAGCGGCCTCATGGGGAAGTATGGACGAGGCCAGAGCTTATTTCCAGGACTTGTTTGAAACGGAAAGAAAGCAGAAGGAGGCAGGAAAAGTTTGAGGGAACCTGATAAGCTAGGGTCAGGACTCCCAGTATGCAATTCATTCTATCTTCCTGAGTCGTTTAATTTGTCTACTATGAAATGGAATCGAGTTCCATCCATGACGGTGTCTCTATCAAGTGTGGCCCCGGATATTGGGTGCTTAATTCCGTCAGAAGAAACTAATGGACAATTATTTGCTATAGGAAGTAATGAACGACAAGATCTAGCAAAATTATTTAACAGGAAACAACGAGACGAACTTGGTGTAAGTGTAAAGATTGATGGGGAAGTAAAAGGAAAAAACAGTTTGAAAATGGAATCATGTGGACTTACCTTTGCTATTATTGATTCAGGAGCCTCAGTAACATTTATAGATCAGAAGTTTGTGTGGAAGCACGGACTTCATGAAAAAGATATGCCAAAACCTCTAACAGTATACAATGCGGATGGAACGGAAGGATCCATTGGTAAGATAACCAATTACGTGATTATTTATATAGCCATCAAAGGACATAATGGGAAATGGCATCGGGAAAGAGCCGTAGCCTATGTCTCATCTCTGGGACCATTAGATTTGCTCATCAGATTTGATTGGTTTACCAGACACAACCCTGAAATTGATTGGGTAAAAAAGACGATTAACTTCTCCAGATGCACAGCAGAATGCGATTCGCACCTCATGGCAAGAAGGGTGACAGAAGAAGAGCAAACGCAGTTGCAGAAGGAAGTTCCAAGAAAGCTATGGGAATTTCTACCGGTATTCTCTCAGCATGAATCAGAAAGAATGCCAACCCGAAAGCCATGGGACCACGTGGTTGATCTAAAGGAAAGCTTTGTACCAAAAAAGGGTCGCATCATTCCTCTCTCAAATGACGAAATGAAGGAAGTACGTGAATTTGTGGACAAAGAAATGAAAAAGGGGTATATTCGATCATCTAAATCCCCACAGACATCACCAGTCTTTTTCATTGGAAAAAAAGATGGTGGTAAATGAATAGTCATTGATTATCGCTATCTCAATGAACATACGATCAAGAACAACTATCCACTTCCTCTCATTTCAACATTAATTGACAGGTTAAATGGAGCAGACATGTTCATGACTCTCGACCTGCGATGGGGGTATAACAACATTCGCATGAAGGACGGCGATGAATGGAAGGGAGCTTTTACAACTCCTATAGGCACATATGAGCCACTGGTAATGTACTTTGGAATGTGTAACTCACCTGGTACCTTTCAGGCGATGGTCAACAACATTTTCCATGATATGTGGCAACATGTTGTCATCTACATTGATGATATTATGATCTTTACTCAAGGAAAGACACGAAACCAGCACCTCGAAATCGTCACAGAAGTATTAGGTCGTCTTTGTGACCACGACCTCTTTCTCAAGCCATCAAAATGTCACTTTGCCCAGGATCAAGTTGATTATCTGGGAATGGTTGTATCTAAAAAGGGGGTACAGATGCAACTTAACAAGACTAGTGCAGTCCGAAATTGGCCCATTCCATGAACCGTCAAACAAATTCAAGCCTTTTTAGGACTCACAAATTATTATCGACGTTTTATCCCACATTTTGCCGATATTGCTCGACCCCTTAATTCCCTTACAAAGAAGGATGTCAAATTTGAATGGATGTCTGAATGCATGACTGCATTCATTCGTTTAAAAGAAATCCTCACATCCAAACCCCTTCTTTGTTATCCCAACGCCTCAAAACCCGTTCGCATTGAAACCGATGCATCTGATGTTGCGCTTGGAGCTGTTCTCTCCTATCAACATGAAGATGGTTTATGGAGACCTGCAGCTTATATTTCTCATTCTCTTGATGCTGCAGAACTCAACTATCCTATTTATGATAAGGAACTGTTGGCTGTTATTCGTGCTCTGCGCGACTGGCGGCATTATTTAATTGGACGAGATTTTTTTGAGATCTGGACAGATCACAAGAATCTGGAATATTGGAAACGTCCTCAAGATTTATCTCCGTGCCAAGCGAGGTGGCAAGCCGCCTTAGCGGAATTTAATTTCCAGATGTGTTTATAAACCTGGTCATACCAATGGACGAGCAGATGCTCTCTCCCGTCGGCAAGATCACTTTACCAATAAACCCGACCCTAATAAACAAGTCATCATGCTTCCTCCCCACCGCTTTTCTCAACGTTTTACCTCTTTTTCCTCTTCCTTTTTCTCTCGTGTACAACAAGATTCCGTGGACTTGCACCTACCTGAAGCCTGGTGTTATAGTCCAGAAAACAAAGTCTATTTAAATTCAAGAAAACAAGTATTTGTTCCAGAAAATTTACGATTGGAAGCTCTTAATATTTTTCACTCTTCTCCACTTGGTGGTCATTCAGGCCAAACACGTACCAAGCAACTCATTTCAAGATACTATTATTGGCCTGGGCTCAAGGAAGATGTTGCTAATTTCATTTCACATTGTTCTACCTGTGCAACATCCAAGGGCTCAGAAGCTATTATTCCAGTTCAACCTCTTCCTCTTGCGTCTATGCCATGGACAGACATTTCTATTGATTTTATTACTGGTCTTCCGGTTTCAAAAGGATTTGATGCGATTATGGTGGTTGTGGATCGATTTTCAAAAGAAGTGGTTTTTATTCCTTGCCTTTCTTCTCTTTCATCTCTCTATGTAGCAGAACTTTTCAGGGATAACGTTTGGTCGCGGCATGGACTACCATCCTCTATAGTCTCGGATCGAGGACCCCAATTTGTTTCAGAGTTTTCCAGGCAGCTTAACGAGATTCTTCAGATCAAGCAGAAGATCTCTACAGCTTATCACCCAAGAATGGATGGTCAAACGGAACGAATAAATCAGGAACTTGAACAGTATCTTCGTAACTTTATTGCCAAGCGACAAGAAGTATGGGCCGACTGGATTAAAATAGCAGAATACCATCATAATAATTCATACTCCACCTCCACAAAAACATCACCCTTCGAAATCACTAAAACTTATCATCCTCGTTTTGGTTTCGAAGCTCCGCTGTCCAATCATCCCTCTTCTTATTTCCTTCGTGATATGGCAAAATCATTCAAGGAAGTAAAAGAAGCGTTACAAGAGACTCAGGAAAGAATGAAAAAACAGAACAAAACGCAGCTCCCTTTGTACACTAAAGGGCAGCAAGTTCTTCTATCCACTAAGAATTTCACGCTTCCTTATCCATTGAAAAAGCTCACCAAACGATGAATTGGTCCTTTTACTATCCTTGAAGTTATTCCACATGCTGTTTGACTCTGACTCCCCTCCACTATGCGCATTCATCCAACCGTTAATATATCACGCATTAAACCCTATTTACCATCACTCCATGGTCAGGACATTCTTACTCCTGATCCTATATTGGTCACTGAAGAAGGGCACTCCGAATATGAGGTTGACCACATCGTTGATTCTTGCATTCGTAAAGGCAAACTGGAATATTTGGTTCATTGGACTGGTTATGGAGAATCTGATCGAACTTGGCAGACAAAAGACAATTTAGCTAATTCTCTGGATCTCATCACCAAATTCCACAAACTCCATCCATCTGCTCCTCGCCATCTCTTTACCACTGACCTCTCCACTTTCCATTCTTTATTCAAGCCATATGAAAACCACACTGAAACAAATGCTTTATTGGTGTCTCGTCTGGAATCCGAGACCTAAAAAGGGGGTAGTGTTATAGTCCGATTTTTCAAACTTTGATCACGTGACCTTATCTTATCTTTTCCACGTGGTTATCTAATCTTTTATCTTATCAGGGCAC
>JBBPKN010000727.1:0-30260 GCA_038089275.1 Pulveroboletus cf. rosaemariae
GATAACAGAGTGATGATGATGATGAATAAGAGAGTACGAGTGAACACAATGCACTATAGGTACAAGTGCTCAAGACTGGGGAGTCTTGAGACATCTATGCTACAGTTTATATAGGCTACAGTATGGCGCATGGACCAAGACCCTGATGGGAGAGTTCCCATGGACCCTGGATGGCGATCAAAAAGAAGAGAAGCATCCATGAGAATAGCCAATGGCTGAAAAGGAGCGGAGCTTCTAAAATGGAAGAAAGATGGAAATGAAAAGAGGCTGGAAAACATGAGGCTAACCCTATGCCCTGGGTCTAGACCAGTCATGTGACCCGTCACATGCCTTGATAAGATAAAAGATTAGATAACCATGTGGAGAAGATAAGATAAGGTCACGTGATCAAAGTTTGAAAAATCAGACTATAACACTACCCCCTTTTTAGGTCTCGGATTCCAGATGAGACACAAATAATGCTTTTGTTTCGGTGTGATTTTCATAGGGCTTGAATAAAGAACGGAAAGTAGAGAGGTCGGTGGTGAAAAGACGGCGAGGTGCAGAGGGATGTAACTTGTGGAATTTGTCAATTAAATCAGGAGAATTGGTGAGATCATCCTTTGATTGCCAGGTGCGATCAGTTTCCCCATATCCTGTCCAATGAACTAAATATTCCAACTTTCCCTTGCGAACACAAGAATCAATGATATGGTCAACCTCGTATTCTTCATGACCTTCTTCAGTGACCAAAATGGGATCAGGAGTCAGAATGTCCTACCCACGAAGCGAAGGGAGATATGGTTTTATGCGCGAGATATTAACGGTTGGATGAATGCGCATAGTTGAGGGAAGTTGTAGACGAACAGCATGTGGAATAACTTCAATGATAGTAAAAGGACCAATCCATCGTTTAGTGAGCTTTTTTGATGGATAGGGAAGCGTGAGATTTTTGGTAGAAAGGAGAACTTGCTGCCCCTTAATGTACAATGGGAGCTGTGTTTTGTTTTGCTTTTCCATTCTATCAGATGTTTCTTGTAATGCTTCTTTTACTTCTTTAAAGGATTTCGCCATGTCGCGAAGGAAATGGGAAGAAGGATGTGTAGCAAGTGGTGCTTCAAAACCAAAACGTGGATGATAAGTCTTGGTTACTTCAAAAGGTGAAGTTTTCGTGGAAGTGGAATAGGAGTTATTATGATGGTATTCCGTGATTTTAATCCAGTCCGCCCATAATTCCTGTCACTTTGCAATAAAGTTACGCAAATACTGTTCTAGTTCCCTGTTGATTCGCTCCGTTTGGCCATCCGTTCTTGGATGATAAGCTGTAGAGATCTTCTGTTTTATTTGAAGAATCTCATTAAGCTGCCTAGAAAATTCTGAAACGAATTGTGGTCCGCGATCCGATACTATAGAGGAAGGTAGGCCATGTCTTGACCATACGTTATCCCTAAAAAGTTCTGCAACATAGAGAGATGAAAGAGAAAAGAGACAAGGAATAAAAACCACTTCTTTAGAGAAACGATCAACCACTACCATAATCACATCAAATCCTTTTGACACTGGAAGCCCAGTGATAAAATCAATAGAAATGTCTGTCCATGGAGTGGACGCCAGAGGAAGAGGTTGAATTGGAATAATAGCTTCTGAGCCCTTGGATGTTGCACAAGTAGAGCAATGTGAAATAAAGTTGGCAACATCTTCCTTGAGCCCAGGCCAATAATAGTATCGTGAAATAAGTTGCTTGGTGCGTGTTTGGCCTGAGTGACCTCCAAGCGGAGAAGAGTGAAAAATATTAAGAGCTTCTAATCGTAAACTTTCTGGAACAAAGACTTGTTTTCTTGAATTTAAATAAACTTTGTTTTCTGGACTATAACACCAGGCGTCAGGTAGGTGTAAGTCCGTTGAATCTTGTTGTACACGAGAGAAAAACGACGAAGAGAGAGAGGTGAAATGTTGAGAAAAACAAGAGGGGGGAAGCATAGTGATTTGTTTATTGATTTCAGGTTTATTTTCAAAATGATCTTGACAACGAGACAAAGCATCAGCGCGTCCATTTGTAGAACCTGGTTTATAGCAAATCTGAAAATTAAATTCGGCAAGAGTGGCTTGCCATCTTGCTTGACAGGGAGATAAATCTTGAGGACGTTTCCAGTATTCAAGATTTTTGTGATCTGTCCATATTTGAAAAGAATTTCGACCGATTAAATAATGACGCCAATCTTGCAAGGCGCAGATAACGGCTAACAGTTCCTTGTCATAAATGGGATAATTAAATTCAGCAGCATCCAAGGAATGTGAAATATAAGCTGCTGGTCGCCATAGACCATCTTCGTGTTGATACAATAAGACTGCTCCAGTGGCAACATCTGAGGCATTGGTTTTGATACGAACCGGTTTGGAGGGATCAGGGTAACATAACAAAGGTTCGGAAGTGAGGATATCCTTGAGACAAACGAAAGCCGTCATGCATTGAGATGTCCATTCAAATTTGACATCTTTCTTGGTAAGCGAGTTAAGGGGGCGTGCTATATCTGCAAAATTAGGCACAAATCGTCGATAATAATTAGCCAATCCCAGAAAAGCTTGAATCTGTTTAACAGTTCTGGGTATAGGCCAGTTGCATACTGCACTCGTTTTATTGAGTTGCATTTGTATCCCCTTTTTAGACACAACCATTCCTAAATAATCCACTTGGTCTTGTGCAAAATGGCATTTGGATGGTTTAAGAAAAAGATCGTGTTCTTGAAGACGTCTTAAAACTTCCGTGACTATTTCCAAATGTTGATTACGATTCTTTCCTTGAGTGAAGATCATAATGTCATCAATATAAATGACCACGTGTTGCCACATGTCATGAAAAATGTTGTTAACCATTGCCTGGAAAGTTCCCAGTGAGTTGCACATTCCAAAGTACATTACCATTGGTTCATATGCGCTGATCGGAGTGGTGAATGCTCCTTTCCATTCATCTCCTTCCTTCATGCGAATATTGTTATACCCCCATCGCAAGTCGAGGGTCGTGAACATGTCTGCTCCATTTAACCTGTCAATAAGGGTTGAAATGAGAGGTAACGGATAATTGTTTTTGATAGTATGTTCGTTAAGGTATCAGTAATCGATAACCATACGTTTACCACCATCTTTTTTGCTGATAAAAAATACCGGCGATGTTTGAGGGGACTTTGATGACCTAATATACCCCTTTTTCATTTCTTTATCCACGAATTCGCGTACTTCCTTCATCTCTTCATTTGAGAGAGGAATAATGCGACCTTTTTTCGGCATGAAGTTTTCTTTTAAGTCTACCATGTGATCCCATGGTTTTCTTGTCGGCATTCTTTCCGATTCGTGTTGTGAGAATACGGGAATAAATTCCCATAATTCCTTTGGTACTTCCTTCTGAAGTTGATCTTGTTCGTCCATAGTGACTTTCCGTGACATTAGATGCGATTCGCAATCTGCTGTACACCTAGAAAAGTTAATTGTTTTCTTAACCCAATCAATTTCTGGGTTGTGTCTTGTAAACCAATCATAACCAATTAATAAATCCAAAGGTCCCAAAGATGAGACATATGCAACGCTTCTTTCGCGATGCCATTTACCGTTTGCTCCCTTTATTGCTATATAAATTATCACATATGTCGCAATCTTACCTATTGATCCTTCTGTACCATCTGCATTATACACCGTTAATGGTCTTGGCATATCTTTTTCATGAAGTCCATGTTTCCACACGAACTTTTGATCTATGAAAGTTACAGAGGCTCCAGAGTCAATTATGGCAAAAGTCAAACCGCATGATTCCATTTTTAATCCTTCTTTTCCTCTTACTTCTCCCTCAATTTTCACACTTACCCCCAACTCATCACGTTGTTTCCTATTAAATAGTTTTGCTAGGTCTTGTTTTTCTTCACTTCCTATTGCAATTAATTGTCCGTTAGTTTTTTCTGACGGAATTAAGCACCCAATATCCGGGGCCACGCTCGAACGAGACGCCATCACGGATGGAACTCGATTCCATTTCATTGTTGACAAATTAAAAGATACAGGAAGATAAAGTGAATTGCATACTGGGAGTCCTAATCCTAGCTCATTAGGTTCCCTCATCCTTTTCCCGCCTCCTTCTGCTTCCTTTCCGTTTCGAAGAGATTTTGGAAGTAGGCTCTGGCTTCGTCCATACTTCCCCATGATGCCGCCGGAATTTCTTGGAATCTAGCGGTATCTGCCATGTTATACACTGGCCCAATACCTGTTGGTTCTGCCAACTGCCAACCATCTTTATCAGGTGGTGAAAACTCCCCGAATCTTACTGGCTGTACGAATTGGGCTTGCGCCCCTTGTTGCCTTTGCTGTTGTCCTTGTTGGTTTCACCCAAAATTGTTTGAGGGCCTTGGTGCTGCAGGGTTATACTGCCCGCGACAGTCCCGAGCTAAATGTCCCGGCTTTCCACATTTGAAGCATGTGTGGACCGGCGTATTCACTGTCGCCGCACCCTGCCTGTCAACATCCATAGGGGCTCCTCTGCCCGGCTGGATCCCTGTGTTGGTAAAACGAGGGGTGGGTGTGAAATTGGGAGGAGATCCTCGTGGGGGTGGAAACTGTCCTTGAAATCTTGGAGCCGAGCACTCTACTGCCATGCACTCAAATCCTCTTCCAATCGTCCTTATCTGTTCCACCAGATCGAAGAAATCCTCTTTTATCCCCTGCATGATTGCCTGCTGGTACACTCTGTAGTGCACCTGCTCCCTTAGTAACTTTGCAGCATGTTCAAAACTTACACCTGCATCTTTCCGGAGTACTTCAAAGGCTTGAAGATAATCGTCAATGGATCCTCCATGATGTAAACCTTCTAGTTTCTTCATGGCGTCATGAGCCATCTCCTGAATTCTAAAATATGATTGCATTTCTATTGCGATCCCTGCGAAGTCTGGCCATGCAGAATCTCCTTTCCGCAAGCCCTGCCCGTCGTAGTCTCCTTCTGCGTTTATATATTTTTCTAGGGTGATCTGGGCAAATCCTTCTGCCCTACCATCCAACCTAGAAAGCACTGCAGTGCATTGCTGCCGATTAGATTTCCACTCTTGCTCGACTACCCATATGGATAGGAGCGCAAACCACTTTCTCCATTTTGACTTATCACCATTCCAGGACCCAGGGTCCTTGATCTTCCTCAACCCTCCCATCTTGGTGAGTTCTTCGGCCAGATTCTTCATCATATTGCCAGTGTCCATATTGCCACTCCCAAAGGTCGTCGTATGGATCGAGGGCTGGAAGAGTGGGAGTTGGTGTAACGGGCCTGGGGATTGTTGTGGAAGGGTTGGTTGCTTGAGAAGTATCAATCCTAACTCGATGTCGTTGTTGTCTGATGCCAGAGACGAGCTGTCTTGTTCATGATGCCTGAATGGGGCTGACATGATGGGCTACGCTTTGTGGGAGACAGTTAACTGTTTTTAACGTCGATGATGGACGTAATGATCTTAATCTTTCCGATACGGCTATCTTCCTATCTCTCCCTTTGCTTGCTGTAAAATCTCTTCTTGTTTGTTCGTCGAACCTATCGAATCTTATCTGGAAAGATTGTCTCCCGAAATCGTCGTCTTCAAATCCTAATGCGGCCTCAACAATGAATTCTTGTAGCTTTTCCTCGTGCCCCCAAGAATATTCTCTTTTCATAAAGTGCTTACTGCTTTCCCTGAATTCCTCGGCCCAAAGACTAGTATTGTAGTCTTGAGCAAGTGTTATGCACTGTGTTCGCTGTTGCTATTGCTAACCCTAGTCTGGGGCTTGCTGACGATGATGATAACAGAGTGATGATGATGATGAATAAGAGAGTACGAGTGAACACAATGCACTATAGGTACAAGTGCTCAAGACTGGGGAGTCTTGAGACATCTATGCTACAGTTTATATAGGCTACAGTATGGCACACGGACCAAGACCCTGATGGGAGAGTTCCCATGGACCCTGGACAGCGATCAAAAAGAAGAGAAGCATCCGTGAGAATAGCCAATGGCTGAAAAGGAGCGGAGCTTCTAAAATGGAAGAAAGACGGAAATGAAAAGAGGCTGGAAGATATGAGGCTAACCCTATGCCCTGGGTCTAGACCAGTCATGTGACCTGTCACATGCCTTGATAAGATAAAAGATTAGATAACCATGTGGAGAAGATAAAATAAGGTCACATGATCAAAGTTTGAAAAATCGGACTATAACAATTAGAGTTTATTGCTTATCTGCACAGTATGCCAAACCACCACCATAACAGGTATACTCTGAAGTAAAGGAGAAATCTTAGACTAGGGTTTTATATTAGGGTTTCTTGTGCATGATCACATGAGATCACATGACCAGTTCTGATACTGGAGTGTCACTTCATAACACAGATTGAATAGAGAGAGGTCAAAGTGGGAATACTCAGAGTAGCAATGTTTAAGAAGCCATAGCACAAGTTACCAGAGAAAAGGTCTATATTGCAAGGCACAAGCCAGGAACTATGATATACAAGATAACAAGGTGGTTAAGGCTGGGAAGCTTTAACACAGAATGCACTAGCTACTTATACTAATCCTGGATATGCACAGACCACCCAGTAATTCCAACTAAATACTTAAATAGAAAATAAAGCATAGACCAAGGATAGAGGATATGACTAATGGTAATGCAGTAAAGAAGTATATCAAGGAAAAGACTATGTAGAATGAAAGATTAGGATTCAGAGTAAGTGGAGATTAAATCATGCCCTTAGCCTTGAGGCCAAGAAGATTCCATCTAAAGATCTGCCACAATCAGATCTGACTCTTATCCAGATCAAAATCCAGATTCATCAGAGATTAGATTAGAAGATGTATCTGTCATCTGAGATGCTAGATCCAACCATAAGCTATGCCCATAAATCCAAAAGGAACTCTGAATGTCAACTTAATCATATTCTAGGGTTTGTCCTTGTATGGCATAGGATTCTCATGATTATATGCTTGATCACATGACACTTGTGCTTCTGAACTTGTCATTTGTAACATTAACCAAGTGTTGCATTCTTGACTGTGAGGTAAGCCTCCTAACTCTAATCTGCCTTGAGTAGGTGCTGAAGTTAAAGTTGAATTTAGATTGAATAGAGGGAGAGATAATGTGGGAATACTCAGGGTAGCAAGTCCTGAGGAGCTAGAGCACAAGTCACCAGAATAGATGTTATGATGCACCACTTTTAATTCCATCTCAACAACTACCTTTACTAATAACTGCCTCACTATAGTCATACAAATGGAACTTAGAGCTCTAATTCTGAAGACCACTATTGAAGAAACCCTATAGATACCAGGGACATAGTAGACTAGACAACCTTTAGAACTAGAACATAGTGTCACATGCATATAAAGTAGTGAACATGTGACTAGTACCTTAGTCTAGCACACTTGAGCTTGTACCATTAAGTTCCCAGTAACTGCTCCTCAACTCCTTTCTATCTCTTTCATATGTCAGCCAGGTCTGTTACAAATGTAACATTTGCTAGCAGAAGAGTCACATAACAAGCACATGACTGTGAGACTTTATTGCCAAACAAGGATAAACCCTAGAATATGGTTAAGTTGTTTCTTCAGAGTTTCCCTTGGGTTTGGAACACAGCTTATAGGGTTGGATCTAGCATCTCAAATGAAGGTATCTTCCAATCAAATCTAGATGACATCTTATCTAGATTGATGGATCTGATCTGTGGCAGAGATCCAGATGGGATCTCCTTAGCCTCATGGTTGAGGGCATGGTCTAATCTCTGCTTACTCTAGATCCTTGGTTTCCATTCTACACAGCCTCTCCATTCTACACACCTTATCCACATGGCCCATTGGTCATACTTTCAGTAAGCATGCCCTATGCCCTACTTCTATATTTAGTATATCCCTTAATCCTGGAGATGGTCTGTGCACATCTGGACTTAGTATAAATAGCAGATAGTTTATTGGTTTCAGCTCCCCAGCCTTAACCACTTTGTTATCTTGTATATCATCTAGTGCCTTGCCAATACAGGCCTATTACCTCCTAACTTGTGTGATGGCTCCTTAGGCTTTGCTACCCTGAGTCCACACCACTCTTTACTCTATTCAATCCAAATTCAACAATGAAACTGATGCATCCCCTCAAGGCAGACCATTTAGGGTTAGAACAGGTTGTTCAGAGATCAACACTGTAACAGGTCAGCTCCACCTAGTCAGTATTGAGCTGTTACACACCCTTCAAGATCTTGTTAACATTCATGTCTGGTGGATAGGAAAATGGCAGGCTTGCCATTTCAATAGGCCTATATTGGTAGACACTAGCTAGAACTTACAATGTACAAGATAACAAGCAATTAAGGCTAGAAAGTCTTAACAAGAAATCCACTAGCTACATGTACTAATCTCAGCAGCACACAGACCACCCAGTGAGTTCAGTATAATACTAAATATGGAAATAGGGTATAGAGCAAGGATAAAAAGTATGATTAAATGGGCCATGCAAATAAAGAATATAGAATAAAAGAGAAGCTAAGGGTAATATTAAGGATCCAACCCTAATTTCAGAGGCCAAGCCTTGAGGGGTGCCCACACAAGCTAATCAGACAAAAGAAAGAAAGTAACAACAACAAGAAAACAAGTACTTTAGACTAGATTTCCTAGTCTAAAGTCTTGCCCTTATGTTCTATTAGCTAATATACATGGATCATGCCATGAGGCATATATGAGCTAGCTAAATAAAGGAATAAAGCATAGGAAAAGGGGCTAAAAGTGAAGTTAAATAGAAAGTATAACATAATATAGAGTAAAGTGAAAAGTAAACCTTAACTAGTGATGTTAGTTCATAACAATATATCTATATCTTAAGGATCTTACCTTGAATCTGGATCTGAATCTGATATATATCTATGGCAGAGATCCCTGTTCTTATATTTGCCTTACCTCTAATTCTGTACTTTTATTTTATTTTATATTCACTTTCTCTTATGGCTTACTGCAGGTAGTTAGTTATTTCTTTAGTCACATCCTATGCTCTATATCCTTATTAGTCAGATTTTTCACATCCTGTACATAGATAGTCTGGTTCATGCACAGATCCCTAGAATATATAAGAGCTAAGGATAATAGCCGAAGTCTCACCAGTTATTATAAACTAATACTACTTAGCTATAATTCATCTTCTACATTTATCCTATACTAGATTCTCTTTCTATTTAGCTTTGCTTTTAGCCCCTTTTTCTATGTTCTATTTTTTTATTTAGCTAGCTCATATATGTCTTATAATATGATCCATGTATCTTAGTTAATAATATATAAGGGCAAGGATATAAACTGGGTTTTTCAGTTTAAAGTACTTGTGTCATAGTTATTGTTGTTCTATATAGATACTTCTAAAGGCTATCTCTTTCTCTTTTGAAGTTTGAGTCCCTAATACCAGTCTTGCTCACTTAAAGTCTTTCTTAGATTGGCTTATTGCCTTGAGACTTCTCTCAGTGTCTTCACTTGACTTATTTCACTCTCTTGCCTGTTAGAACTCCAGTACAAAGAGCCATATTCAGTAGTCTGTGGAGCACTCACAAGAGTTAGGGTTTGGTGGTGTAGTTCTCAAGGTCTTTTCCTGGTTATTCAATGCTAACTTATATTTCAGCAATTAGTACAAAACATGTAAATATTGGAACAGTTTTTAAGCCATTATATGCTATCTGAAGCACAAGCAGATATGCTGAACTACTTCTAACTCTAATCTAAGGGCTTCTTGATAAGTGCCTTCTTCTACTAAAGGGCCTTTGTACTAGTAGCCTCAAACTAGGCAATGGATGCAAGAGTAAGTCAAGCTAACCCTAAGGCTAGTGGATCACTTGTAAAAGCAAAGAGGAGTTGTGCTGATAATCTGTGAAAGAGAAGTTCCCTTGAATATAATACTAATTCAGAGCTCAAGTAAGCAAGACTGGGAATTCAGTCCTGCCTACCTTGCCCCTTATATATTGTCCAAGGGGTCTGCTTACTAAGTACAGTGCTACCTAATAAGGGAAGTAACCCTAAACTCTATAGATAAGAAAGAATGAAAGCATAGAGCAGAGATTAAGAAATGCCAGCAAAGAGCAGGCATAAATATGAAGAAATAAAAGAGAAGACTAATAATGAAATGCAGGATCAGAGATGCTTGTACCATAAGGACAGAGATCTCTGCCACAGATGAGATCCAATCTATAGATCTGCCACAGATGCATTTAAGATCAGATCCAGATTGTTATGAACAAATAGTTCAGATACACAAGAGTTATGTGCTCATCACATAATTGTGAGACTCCTATGCCATATTGAGCTAAACCCTAGGCTATGGTTAGTCTTATTTAGAGTATTTCTCAACTAAAGGGTTAGCACAGAATTAACAGCAATCTCAGATAATGGTATCTTCCAATCAAATCTAGATGACATCTGATCTTGGATCTTAGATCTGAATCTAGATTAATGGATCTGATCTGTAACAGGGATCCAGATGGAATCTTCTTGACCTCAAAACTAAGGTACTATATTCATATCTGTTGACCCTGAAGTTCTTCCTTCCATTCTATTGCTTTTCTTCCATTTCAAATCCTTGATACACATAGTCATTTAATTATACTCTCTACCCTCACCCTATGCCCAGTTACCATTTTAGTATTTATCCCAGACATACTTGGTGGTCTATGCATTACTCTAGATAGTATAAATAGGCTACCCATGTAGCTCTTAGCTTCCTAGCTTTGAGCACTTGTTTGTTTAGCCATCTAGGCATTTCAATAAGCATATAGTGTTTGGACTTCACTCCTTAGGCTTAGCTACCCTGAGTACTTCCCTTCTTTAAGTTCTACACTCCATTTATGGGTTAGGCATTTACCATCTTATTCTCTCATTCTTTATATTAATACCAACATTAATATTGGCACAACCTCAAGACCATACTGGATTAGTGTTTATTGCTTATCTGCATAATGTCTGATATCACAACCATAACACAGATCCAGATCAGATCTAGATGAGATCCATGGAGATAAGAGATAAGGGCAGTTTCAGAGAAGACTCTGGGAAGATTCATGTCAGATGACTTATAATTACATAACCACTGCTAAGAAAAAGGAATAATAAATACTCTTAAAGAAACTAGATCACAGACTAGGGTTAAGCCAAATTTGGGGTTCCTTATGCATGATCACATGATGTCACGTGACTGATTCTAGTGCAGCAGTGTCACTTCATAATACTATCCATGTTACTATATTAAATATCCCCTTCTAAATTACATGAAACTGTAGTTTTTCCAGCCAATATATTTTTCCCTTGGCCAGTCTATCAACAAATAATCAATTACAATGTTACTATGGTTGGCCAAATGGCAGACCACATATTGATAAGCATACACAACACTATGTCACTTCCTAGAACATCCAAGATGACACCAAGATAAATGCATCATCATGAGGGGCGAGAAGAAATGGCAGCACGACCAAGGTTAGCAAGGTCTTTATGTGTCTATCTCTCAAGAATCAGTACAATGAAGGAATCCTGAGAGGTTCTGGGCATGGTCTCACGGCTAGGTCTATGGACAAACACAATCGCATTTGTCGTCCTGTCCAGTGCTTGAGGTGGATGCATCCTCACGGCCAGCTGCGAGGCGCAATACCACCCCTGCGACTGCAGCCAAGATAAGTGTAAACCAGGGTAACACCGCCAACAACCTCACTAAAATACATGAAGTGTCGTCAGCCAGTGTACCCAACAGGGCCATTCTCGTTCTGTACCAGAGGAATCAAAACTTACAGAAGTCAACATTGCGATACGCATACGTGAAACCGAGATGTTTTGCAAGATGTTGAACAACGGGCTCTGGGACGAGGTGGCCACGGAAGTTGATGGTGATCTGCGCCGACCGATTGGCAAAAAAGTAATCGTAGGTTACAAGCGTTACAAACAGCCATGCGGCGCAAAGAAGCAGGACCCATGATTGGATTCGGAGGGAAGATGATTCATACTTGGTGGGATGCCACGTGAGTGCACAGAAAATACAGGAGAGGATGGCAAGAAGGGCACAGATAGTAGTGATGACTGCGCCCGTGGCGAACACATCTATGGGACGTCGTTAGCGTTCAACGACAGTCCAGGCGGATGTTGGCTGCTACCATGGATGCCAATATCGATGATACCATGGGGAACCACTAGCTGGTTGATGTAAGCCCGTTGCTGGTTCGCTCTGGTGTCGCGGGTCAGTACTATGGGTAAATAGGCTTGCTATGGCGCACTTGAACAAAGCACTCAAACCGACGGAGAAGCCAACCACGGCAAAAGCAGAAGAAAGGAACAAGCAACATCGTCTCTCAACTTCAAGGGCCCTCAAGGGAGGCATGATCCAATGAAGCCAAACCAAAGACGAAGGTCGAGGAGGGAACAGTTACTGAGGATTTTATAGACAGCCTCATCTTCCGGAGCAGTCGGCGACAGGGGAAACCGCGAGGCTCTATTTGCTATTCCAGTGATCATGGAAGAAATTAATGGCCCAGAGCCTAAGTCATGAGAAGGGCGGATCGCGATGACAAAATTGATTCGCAATGATAACGTCCGCCAGTGCAAGTCACGTTAGACCCATTCCGAGACCTCGGTGCAATGGTGAAGCTGCCTGTGAAGCAAAGGCAAAACGCAGAGCCTCCGATAGCCCACCGGCACTGTGTGGCATTACGAATGGTGAAGCTTGGGGCGAGCTTTGCAACATGATTCTATGAACCGAGCTAGAATGGAAGGCCAAGTGCCAGACTCAAACAAAGGAAGGGGTCATTCACTCGACAATTTATGTAAACACTCGACTGATTCTTACCATTCACTACTGAATATCGATTGACAGTACCTCGTGTTTTGCATCGCGTTTCCAGGTCTAGAATCGCATCTGAACGAAGCACTTGTCTTTCCTAAAGGCGAGCGGTACAAATCAGACAGCCGCCTGCCTCCGTTCACCGCTATTCTTCTCATCTTTGCAGCCCTCACAACACGATGGCGGAAGCGCAGTACAAAGCGTTATCGCTCTTCGAAACGACTGGAATATATGGTTTGATGTCGCGCGCAGATACCACTATGTATTCGTGTCTTGGTGGTTGGCCGGCGACACAGCGATGGTAATATCACTTTTTTTTCTTTCCACGCAGCTGCGTTCGTCACAAACCCCACGTCGTCTCCCACAACTAGATGTAGAATCCTATCATTGTATACAGACGCCGCATGCGTTGCGCGCCGCAACTGCAGACCTCTGAGCTCAGAGGGACAATAAATTCGGATCAAAAAAACGCCTTGTGGTTGACACGTGAAGCATCCTCTGTTACGCACATGCTCCCCAATGCCCGTTTCCTCGATCTCGTTTCGTACGTTGTGGGGTTGTTTTATCCCAGGCTACTTGGTTTCTAATGGAACCCTGCACTTGGTCGCACCTGAGTGTTGACGCTGGTATGTTGAGCACCATACATCAATCATAGCGTTCAGTATGAACGACGTGAGACACTCGCAAGGGCGGTTCATTGTTGATGATTGCGCTGCTATCGTACCAATGTCATGTATATGACTTGCGAACGTCCTTGTACTTCGAACGTTTCGCCGAGGTTGCCAGTCGCTGGTCGACTTTTCTGATCGATCACCAGCTAACCACGGATTTTCCACTGAGAATCGGCTCCAGCCACCAAGGACATTCTGTATGCGATAGCTCAGTTTGAACAGTTGAAGACCACCCAAAATTTGGCAACGCCCGTATTCGTACCTATACCGTCCCATCATGCTCTTGTCCGTACAACCCGGGAACGGATACCGACCGCCTCCAACCTACGCCTCGCTATGACGTTCATCCTGATCTTCTGCAAACATCCCCACCGAGTCCCAATAACCCACCCACCGCACTGCGTCTACGGCCGGTTCGAGTGGATCTAGATGACGCATCGTCTCACTCACCCACCGAACCGAGCCGAGCCGGCAACTTCACATTTGTCCACTGCCGCGTCCGAGGAACGCGACCGACGACGGATTGTTGTATCGCCTCGAGTAAAGGCGCACATGAACCTGAGGAGCTTGATGGCAGGCAGATCACAGAAAGAGGTGTCGCGGAATAGACGCGAAAACACATCAAGGGAAAAAAAAGGGAATCAGCCACCTAATGTTATCAAAGGACCTGTGTAACACAACTGACCACACGTCAGGCATCCTCATTCGTGTCAACCACGCGCTTTTCTAGTCTTTCTACCTTTCGAGTGAATGGGATCGATGAGAGGGGGATTTGCTATTCGTGGAGAGCCTCGCCTATAGACTGCTTGATAGACTTCCATGCAATTGGTCGAGGATGCACGAGGTTCACGGCAGGAAGGGATCCACGTTTTCAAATCCAACATCAAGTATCACAACAGATACGACATGCTGAGGAAGCCACGATACAATCTTCCTGCAGCCTCAACCAAAAGTAACAAGAGGGGGGAGCGTGTTTGTTAACTTACCCCGCGAGCTTCAAGAAGTACTACAAGGTCACGCTCAGCATCACGATGATGACTCAGTCCGTGGTTGACCACCCACCCCGTGGCGCACCGCCCGTGATCTGCTCGATCTTGAACGATGTTGCAGATAAACTGCTCGTTGCGAGGATCTACAAAATCGAGCGCAGTGTGAAACACAAGAATCGTGGTCGGCGACCATGCATACATCGCGCCGTAGCCGGGTCTAACAGCAATCCCTGCATCGAGCTGCACCTCTTCCGGGAACGACCCTTTACTCGTATCCCATCCCTGTGCTGACACCACAGACGACATAAACAAGAACCTCAGCTTATCCACCCACTTGGATCTGTGCGCGAGGGCGATCAAATTCCTCGCCCTTTTCACGTCTGGCTCAAACGACGACAGCGCGAGGTTGAAATCAAGCCGCCTTGCATAGTGGATGATCACCGTCACCAAATCGCGGATCTTGTCGTGCGTCCGATGCCAACGATCGGCTCGGCTGCGCCAAGTTGCCCTCGATGTGTGTCAGCTTTGCCGATTCGAGAATGGCGGTGTCGAGCCCGCGACCTTCGAACGCAGCATGTTGTCTCTGTTCAACGACGCTCGACTTAAATGGCTAGTTGATCGTATATCCGATGCCGATGTCCTCGCAGCTCAACAGGGAGGCGAGAAATAATAGTCCAGCTCACCGGTCAAATGGGTCAACAAATCAACATGGCAATTGTGGGTTATACCTGACTGGGCAGTGACTGCTTGTCCATCATCACGAATTCGACGGTCAAAACCGATCGAGAATTTGACAATCATATCCTCAATACCCGTTTTGGATTTCGGGGCAGGAGAAGAGACATTATTTCTAGTCAAAATCTGATTTAAATGTTTGGCCGGAAGACGAAGCATTGTGTTCGTGAAGACGATGCTCTGGGTGACTCGAATCCCTGTTCAAATACGTCCGTCGTGACACCCATGGTTCGCCAGTGTCTACTGTTGATAACTCAGTCATGGAGTAGTGCACTGAGGTGTAACGTAAGGCGAAGCGGTGAACAAAATGGCGTGATCATATAATCAAGTACCGTGGTGCAAAGTCCAACATCTACGGCCATTGCATATAACATCAACCAGTTCTCAGCCTCGATTTGAGACCAGGTGGAAGGCAGCTGGACATCAATCTCAGCCTCAAACTCGCCTGCATGGATGCACACCTATGTAACTTCTGTTGGAATATGCTGACTACCAACGTTCTACCGCTTATATAAGCTGATAGCTATGTTGGACCATTAGCTATCTTAGGATACTTAGTGACTACAAGTATTCTGCAGTATCCTGCAGTTTCAACAATTTCTGTTACAGGAGGATGAAACATAAAGGAACTCGACACTACTAGTACATTGATTTCCGACAGATACAACACCATTGTCGCCTTCTTGATGACTGTACCCTTCCCGGCGTGTACATGGGTTTGTCTTTCTCGCCACCATGATCACCTCCTTGAAAATCCGACTGAGCCCTGGCACCTCCTCGTTAGCTTCCTCTACCTCCCGCCTAACAAGTGGTGTCAGTCCAGGTCTATACGATGAGCAAGGAACAAATCATGTGACACACCAGATCTTATTCCTAAAGAGCCCAGAGACCTGTTCGTCATTCGTGGTGTCTATTGCATGCTCTGGACGAGGCTCCATGAGGAGCTCCGTCTGGTCGCGGTCGTGTCCAAACATGCAAACGCCGGAGAGGATGGGACTTCGGCTAATGGATGTTTCCATCTATCTTTTCTCCCGGGAAATGGATCAAGACGTCGTCCATCCTTCCAACGCTACACGTCGCGAGAACCTCGCAATGAGTGGGGTGCACCATCTAGAAAGCAAGCGAAAGGCATACAGTCTGTGTACAACCCGTCAACACTGGGGTGTTCAGCAAATACGTCAACAGTTGCATAGCCTTTCGCATCTGGAAGATTCTCCACAGAAGGCTGGTGCATCGAACAGGCCTACAGAAACACGAATGAGAACAACCAAAAATCAGCCTGTTCGATTGACACTACGAGGTCCAGACGAAAAACGCACCAACATTTGGCATTCGTACGTGCCATCACCCTGCAGCACCCATCGTATATTCTGGTTCGGTGCAATCGGTATTTACTCCCATGACTGGCGCCCAGCGGGATTCCGGATACATACGTAAGTGGGTCAAACTTCATCCCACCGTATACAGACGTCACTTTCTTACATCTCTTTCCCGAGTTTTGGGTAGACGTGCGTGAGGGGGGACAGATCCTCTAACCAAACCACGGAAAATGCTGTTCGGACATCGTCCAGAAGACGACCCCAGAGAATGCTTTGTTGCTATCAAACGGCGAAAATCAGTCTTTTGCACCATATTCACCACTGCAGCCGACAAAGTGTGAGGCGACATCGGAAAGAGCTTTAAAAAATCGACGGAATCAACGAATTATTCTGAGGCGAAGTGAGTGACATACAATAAGATCAGCATAAATTACGCTTATTGTTAATGCCCGGCAGAGGACAGTATCACAGTTGACCATAATACCGACAGTGACGTTGTTAGGGCTTCGACGGTTGGGGTATACGGCATAAGAAACGTGCTTGCCAGAAACGCGCTGGCAAGCGCGGTAGAATTCTATATGGGTAATGCGGCGGAGGACATATGTCTGCTCTTCGTGGAAGGTGTAGAAGGGGTGGGATGGGTTGTTTTTTGCGTTAAACTCGACCATCTTGGTAAAAACGGAGATCCGTTAAGGGGAGGACGGGATACACCATAGAGACTCTTCTTGAAGGAAGTTGCATGTGCCATGTTCTATTTTACAAGTGTTGACAGGGCACAGGGAAGCAATGAAGACGAAAGCATCCCGAATAGCTGAATGTTTTACATGAGACGTACCGCATTGATCCCTAAAGGTGGATGATTCGAAACCAAGACTTGCTGATAGCGCGCCATGGAGTAGTCATACATACTTACCATGATTATACATCGCATAGTTCCGAGGTAGTTTAATGATTAGCTAATTTGATAACGAGCGGCCGCGAGAACAGCAATAAGATGCATATCCGGATTGTGAGACGTTCGAATAGCTGGTGGGGGAGGGGGGTGAGGTCACAGTTCAAGTAGCAACCCGAGGCTGAAGTCGACCAAATACCAAATCAACACTCGACGCACCCAAGCATGCCGTTTTTACCGATACATACATACTCACGGGTCGTGATTGCAGGTAGATATGGGCACGCTTGGTACTCTTTCTATCGTCCCGCCAGCAACCTCAAGAGCCAGACTGTGAAGGAAGCCGAGATCTCGATGGGTTGCTTGTACACTCCGTGCAGCACGCCAGATTGGAACATAGTCCCACAACCAAGAGTCGACGATCGCGCAAGTCTCAGGGGTAGACTACCTTTTCAATTGCAAGTCGAGCTGATGCTTCGTTTGTACTTGTCCCGGTCCTACAATTTGAAGATTGTTTAATGATATTAACATCAACAATAAACAACGACACCTAGCTGGGATGCGAATAAGAACAAGCGCCAGTGACATGAGGCGGCCGAAAAGAGATAAACGTAGTTCCACTGTCCAACCTTCTCTGTGCCATCACTCGCCCTGAGCTATTTGCTTTAGTCTTAACACTGCGAAATTTACTATAGGCGTATACCATTAGAAGCGACGTCGTCAATGAAAAGCAGTGCGTAGGAATTCTGAGGAGTACCTATACAATGCTCATAGCCCAGTCAGGACCTATAATAGTGCTTGATACTGACCACCCCGGTTGTGTGTATGCAGCTGCTTTTCACCCCGACGGGGTGCATTTATTGACTGGGAGTACCGATCGTATTCGACGATGGCGAATCGCAGACAAACAAGAAGTGGGAAAGTAACTGGGAATGGACTTGAACACCATATCTGTATCAAATGATCATAAGTGGGTAGTGTGCGGAACGACTGAGGGGGCAAGTGTATGGGATGAAGAACTTCGGGAAATGACCATCAAAGTGGAGGCTGGAAAATATGTGGCAGCTTGTAGACGTCTCGCCAGACGTTACCGCCTTTGCTACCTGTACTGGAAGAGGTGACAATAGGGCAAGCATCTGGGATATCATCACTGGCAAGAGATTGGTTGGCCCACTACAACTCAATGATAGGACTAGGAATCAAATTCTCGCCCAATGGCAAACACATCGCCACTGCCTGTGAAGATTCTGTCCACATTTTCAACAGCCACAATGGCGATCAGGTTATCACCATCAAAGTCAGTATGGAATGCCCATTTGAACCAGCCAGGACACCCCTTACATGGACGAACAATGGACAGCAGATTTTTGCTGTGCCGCAATAACGTCACCGCTCTCGAGGTCTCCACTCTGGCAGAATTGCCAGTACACGATCTACGAACCACATGCAGGTCAATCATTCTAGCCACCAATGGAAAATTCCTTGTTTCCTTCTCTGGAAATTCTGTTTTTTTTTCTGGAACACCTGACGTTTGCTCAGATTGACCCAGTCATCGAAGATAGCGAGGACGTATGGTCAATTGCTCTCTCTGCAGATTGCCATGACCTTGCAGTTGGTGGGGCCTTTAGGAAAGTCAAGCTTTTCAATCTCAGTGATACCCTTCCAGACTCATATGTCAGTTCGGATGTGTGTATATTTTACAGTGCTGGCGAGTTGGCGACCTATACATTATCACCCTTGTTTCAGACACCTACTCAAAATGAAGCCATCTTGGAGCCTCCTGATGTTGGGTCACAGCAGCAAGACGAGACTGCGATAAGAGTTCGTCAACCTATCGTTGAGGGAACCCCACTGAATCCTGCACTCTTGCACAAGAAACAACCCACGATACCAGGTTCACCTGAATCGGCCCAGAACCATAGTGACAAAGATCTACTTGAGGTACGCTCTTGATACTTTCTTTTTTTTTTGAAACTCACGTTCACGAGAGCACTAGGCCGAGGTGCCAACTAGTGCACCTGATCGATTGTTTGACTTCGATGAAGTATGTGTTGATTTCAATGCGCTCCTTTCGTGTTGATGTTACCGCAGCCTCCGTCCCCGGCTTCCTCCACGCACCGTCATGAAGCGTCACCAGGTTTATTGCGGGTGACACGACATCCGTCAGATGCCCGCCTCGAAATTTCAGATCCAGATGAACACCATAATGGTACGCCATCACCCAAGACTGTTCTGGTGGTTAAGAGGTGGCTGCAGGGGGTTATTAAGAGGGGTGACAACAGCCAGAGTTCACATCAGCCAGGTCCCATTTCCAGATTGCCTGCTCAAAGTGCAAATCCCCAGTCTCGTTCCGCCTCACCGGCGAGGGGGAACACTACGAAAACTGGACGTTCGCGGATGGCCACGGCTGAACGTAAACCAGTGAGTGTTCCATCCTTTGATAGACAAACAGTGTATAGTGTGTCTGATGACGCTTGTCAGCGAACGGTCGCAAGAAACTGTTGAATACGGTACATTCATTACATACATCACAGCTCTCTGTTTCACCTTGACAGCACCAATCCCTTGTCATCTACCCAACATATTAATGTATGACAGCTCTACTTCCCCTTAATACTGTACTCTTTTCCCACTGCATCCTCAGTCATTTCTCTGTCCCAACTGAGGTATGCATGAACTCACTGTATGCTACAATATCATTCGCTGACATGTATCTAGTCTTTAGTTCCATTAGAAACCCCCATCAAAAGCCCGGAAAACAAAAACTAGCAGAACAGGTTCATTGACTATCTAGTTTATTTGTTGATAGACGCTGATATTTACATATTGCTTCGCAGCCCAAAACAGATACTCAGGCTGCCCACAACGAGCCATTTGAACAAGCACACTTCCTCCAGCGGACACCTTCAAACGGATTCAAGGGTAGTCAGCACTATATGTATTTCTTGTGATGACAGATCCTGTCGTGACGGCTCAATTTCTATTATATGCAGCAAGTGAACGATGCATCTCAACCCTCAGCCATACCAACGGGGGTTCATGTCATAGTGCGTGTTCACTCCCTTGACTTTAGTCGCTATCCTCATTGTCGAATACTGCGAGATGCGGGAGACGCTGCTATTTCGGTCGGGTGCAAGATCAATTTACCCACGTGGATGTTGTGCCAAGGTCCAGTCAGCGAAGATGGGACATATTGATCCACTGCATGTGACGATGGTTCGTATGTTCTGCTATGCCATTTTTTTGAGTCTGTATACATCTCACAGCACGTACCCGAGTTCTGATGCCTGCGCCCGTGGCCAAGTTTGGTCAGGAATCGACTTAGTCTGACATTCTTGACTCAGTAATTGGTGATGAGGCGATGAGGAACCCTACTTGATACCTCGCTTTGGAGGACTGGAGAGCCTTATGATGGGGTCACTGTCCGGACCAGGACGACGATAGCCGACATGTAAGAATATCTTTGAAAGCTGTAGACGATTTTCAGTGGGCCAGCCGGGTAGACTGATCGTGATTTCCGCGGCTAATGGCCTCGATGAAATGTGTCAACAATCGTAGGCCAGGATTGCATTGGCGCGTCAAAGGGACAGTGCGAACAAGCCAGGTCTAGTTGGCGACTGCTCCTCACATCTCCATGTTGTGAAAACGTCCCTGTCAATGCTAGCTGCAATCGAAGTGCGGTTGCAACCCGAGACTCAACTTCAGTGTCATCTCTAGAGTGGATCCTCACTTGCTATGTCTCGTCTCGTCTCATGTGGGCTCCAGGGTAGTAGTCTCGCGTACAGCGGCGGAATGAGTATGATACGTTCCGGTGGTTGATAATGAAGATAAGGACTCAGTAGGAACAGAGAAACGACTGAGATTGGTACCTGACGAAGATAAGGACTAGGTACCTGTCAGTGGGTAGTGCTATAGCATGTAACGAAGACATACCTCAGTCGGAACGGAGAAACGACTGATGGTGCTGCAAGAAGTAATGGACAGTATTAAAAGAGTGCGGTACCGAATTACGCTAGGGTGTCAAGTATGTAGCGAAAGACTAGAAGTGACGTAGTAGAACGGAAGTTGTAGAGTATGGAGACTATACCATATTCAACCGTTGAGGGTTGAGCCACAGTTCAGATGATGACCCAGAGTGAAGCGGACGTCAACATCCGATGCGCGGTCTTTGCCGACAAATACTGCACATACTCATGGGCTTCGTATTCGCATGTAGACATGGACGCGCTCGACGTTCTTCTAATGCCATATCAGCAAGGCCCTGAGGGTCAAATTGATGATACACCCAAAGTCCTGATGTGCTTTCTGTACACTCCGCGTGTTATAGAGAGAGAATCCTGCACCTTGAAGTCAGCCAAAAAGATATGACATGCAACCAGGTGTCCTACAATAGACCCGCATTCAGTGACGTTAACGTCCGCTGATTGCCGGCTCAATGGTCATCCTGATGCCCGCTAGCTGGGATGCGAATAAGAGTAAGCGCCAATGACACGAGGTGACTGCGCAACGGATATGAAAGTGCGGCTATTTTCATACCACGACTCCCGATCTCAACGCTTCGCTTGACACTGCGAAACAGACGAGCATAGATCATGTGGAAGATACTTCCAAGAGGGAACAGTGCGTGGCAATTCCTGGAATTTGTTGTATAATACTGACGACCTAGCCAGAACGTATAATAGTACTCGATACTGGCCACTCTGGTGTATGGACAGTCACTTTCCACCCTGATGGAATGCATTTATTGAGTGGGAGTGCCGATGGGATTCGACGATGGCGAATTGGTGATGGTCGACAGGTGGGAAGGCAACTGGGGATGGACATGAATGCCATTTCTGTGTCGAGCAACCACCAGTGGACAATATGCGGGACTACTCACGGGGCAAGTGTATGGGACGGTGAAATTCGGGAAAGGGCCTTAGAGGTGGAGAATGGAAGGAATGTGACTGCTGTGGACGTCTCGCCCAACGCCGCTACTTTTGCCACCGGTACCGGAGGAGACAATACAGCAAACATCTGGAGCATCGTCACTGGCAGCAGATTGGTCGGCCCACTCCACCACGAGAATACCATTGCTGGAGTTAAATTTTCGCCCAATGGCGAACTCCTCGCTACGGTCTGCAATAGTTCTGTTCGTGTCTTTGACAGTCGCAATGGCGACCAACTAAATGCCTTCGTTGCCAATATATCTGGATGGATTGCAATCACTCCCCTCGCATGGTCGAACAGCGGTCAACAAATTTTTGTCGCATGTCGCAATAACGTCATCACCGCTTTTGACGTGTCCACCGGATCCGTACTGGCCAAATCACAGGCTCTTTGGGACGCGCACAGGTCATCGATTGCTCTAGCTACCAATGGGAGGTTCTTTGCTTCCTTCTCAAAAAGTTCAGTCTTTTTGTGGGACACTTCAACACTTGCCCAGATTGCCCCACCTATTGCGGACAGTCAAGATGTAGAGTCAATTGCTCTCTCTGCAGATTGTTGCTATCTGGCAACTGGTGGAGCCAAGGGGAAAATCATGATTTACAATCTTAGTAATGTCCATCCAGACTTGCATTGCAGTGTCCAGGTAAGCATTCATGCAATTACAATGGTGGAAGACATATGTTATTATTTCCCCATTCCAGACATCTACTTAGAACAATGCCAACTTTGGTGGTGATGTTCTTTCAGGCTTGTATGCCAGCTTAAATGTGAGTATAGTTACAATGTGGTTTCATTGAATAAGCTATATATTGTCATTCTTTCATTTTAGATATACTCTCAGAACATATCCAACCTGGAAATATCTGAGGATAGGCCACAGGAACAAGATGAGAGGCCTTTGACCTTCAGTGACCATGCCAACAAACTGCCTGATGAGACTGTAATAAGGGTTTGTTAGCTTTCCACTAAAAGAAAGGTACTGACTTCTGCACTTGCATATAAGGAACACTTCAAGAGGTCAAGTTTACCCAAGCCAGAGAACTCTGACAATAGTGATCTACTGAATGTATGACCTTGCCCTTTTTTTTTGATACTAATGCTTATGACAACATAAGGCTGAATTGCCAACTAGTGCACTTGAACTACTGTTTGACTATGATGCAGTGTGTCTGATTTCATCATACTTTTTCTTTCATGTCAATATTGCCACAGCCACTGTCTCCAGCCTCATCCACCCACTGTCAAGGAGGTGAGGTAGTGTCACTGGGCCCGTCACAGGCCCTATCACATCTATCAGATGCCCCTTTCAAAGCAGCTGATCCAGATAAACATTGTAATGCTGCAATATCATCCAAGGTTATTCCAATGGTTAAAAGGTGGCTACAGGTGGTTGTCAAGAGAGACGAAAATAGTCGTAGTTTGCATGAGCCCAATCATCTTCCTGGGGGTTCTAGTTGGGTTGCAAATCCCCGGTCTCTTTTGAACTCACTGGCAGGAGGGAGCACTGCAAACACTGGACCCTCGTGGATGGCTCCAACTCAAGTCCAACCAGTGAGGTTTCTGCTCCTTGGTTGACAACCATATTCAGTGCATTTGACGGATCGTGTCAGCGAACGGTCGCGGTGCGCGTAGATCGGAAACCCATGAAACGAAAACAGGCGAAACAGACTCGTTATTCGGTCAGTTTGCTTGTCGAAGCTGGTGTTTACGTTGTGTCATAGCGCAAAATGAATACAAAAACTACTGAAGTGAGCCATGCGAATGAGGTCACCCCTAATTATAGACAAGGTCGCGCAGATGCTACAAATGCAGGCTTTGTACGTCTTTCCCATAGTAACAGGTTCGTGTCGTGATGGCTCACTTCATATGAGGCGCAGCATATGATCAATGCAACCCAACCCTCCTTAGTCGTACCATCAGGGATCCATATGACGGTGTGCATTTACTCATCAGCTCTGATCGTTATACTCACCTTAGAATATACCAGCAACAAACAGGTGACACTACTGTTTTGATTGGGTGCTCGATTGGGTGCAGCTTCAACCTGCCCACATAGATGTTGTGCCAGAACGGGGTCAGTAGAAATGGAGCTCACTAATCCGTTGCGTGTGATGACGAGGTAGGGATCTGGAAGTACGCTACTTTGAGGTCATGTACATCCCACAGAGTACGTTATGAGTACTTGAGTTCCGAAATCCGCGTCTGTGGCTGAGCTTGCTCGAGTACTGGCTCAGTTTGACATTGTCGACCGGGTTATCCTCAGTGGAACTTCAGCGTCAATAAGGGAAAGCTTGGTCAGTATCTCCATCTGTAGGAGTTTGTGTTCACCGCTTATCATAGTCGCTGTCGAGAGAAGACTCGATCGGGCATGGAACGGTAACGTACACTTCCCCGCCGGTCAATCCCGCCCGCAAGCTAAACTCGAAGTTGTTACCATAGATCACCGTATTCGTCTTAATCCTATTGTTCGTCTAGACAATAAATTTAGCAAATGTCCGATTCGGAGATTAATGTCTCTTCGAAGTATCAAGAGTGCTTACGCACGAAGTTGCTGTCATTAGCAATTATGCACCAGGAGACACTTAACTCATCATAGGGTCTCATCTTGGCAAGCGAATTGAGCTGCATGCTCGTGACACATAAAAACAGCCTCGTCTTATCGCCCTCAAGTGGTACCCATCGTCCCATCTCCAGGAGCTGAGAGCGTATGCCATGCCATTCACCACCGAAATTGCAATCTTTGAAACGAGCGAGGAATTCCGTAATAATCCAGGGATTGTCACCCCAGCTTTCGAAATGGTCTTGAAAGCCCCGGGAGCTCAATCGTAAGCCATCTGGATCACCAGATGTGGGTCGTCATTTGGAGGTTGCCCAGCTGATGTACATCGCATTCTAGTCCGGGCTATTACGGGACACGGGTCGAGGACCCAAATAAGGGCTATATCCTCCTCAGTATGTCACATCCTCCTTGCGCCTCCGCCAACTTCACTTTCATTATTGGTAGATTGGGACAGCTATGAGTCGCATCGCGCAGTTCTCGAAGGACCGTATGGTTCAGAAATCCGCGTGAAGCTCAAATCGGCCCTGGGTGGCAGCGCGGAACTATTTCACGTCGAATTTTCAGGCCCGACGATCGCGTTCGACCATCCAGTCACTCAGGTGCTCGTATTGACATTGAAGGCACCTGAGAATCGACAACCTCTATTCGATATATTGTCCGAAGTTTCAGAGGGAAGCGGCAAGGTACTCGTCTTTGGAACAGCACGCCAGGATGAGAACAAGATTTTTGTTATTGCAGGGTGGCCTTCGGTAGAGGTATGTCGAATGCGACGCGATTATTCCGATTGGGCTATAAGGAAGTTAATACCTCATCGTCGTAGGCACACTGGGAACATGCTAAGAAGCCAGAAGTGGCTGCAATGGTCGACAAAATGCTATCTCTCGCCGACAATGATCAGCTCTACCACACAAAGTTGTCGCGATTCCCTCTGCTTTAGATTGTTCCAGGAAAGGGGGGTGTCTGACCCCGGGACATCATGATCAGTCTGTAAACCGTGAAGTTCTAAGCACATTGAATTGTACTAGCTAAGCGCCGACCACATAGGAGTGATATTGACTCATTACGCTTGGGCGGACCTTGTCTACTGAGCACCCTTTAGTCAATGCCATATTGACCTAGAGTTTGGCCATAACCCTAACCAGAACAGGCCCGTATCATGCGGCACTACAAAGCATACGAATGGTTGGCGTCATTAGATAGTCTCGATATCGAACGCGAGATTTGTTCGCTGACTCTAAGTCCCATGTCCCTATTTCCGCTTGAAGCTCCCCCAGAGCGTATAGAAGGCTCGCCGAGACTTCGAGCACATCCATGGCCTATCCCTTGAGGTTGCTGATGAGACGTTGGAGAAGACTTCCACACCTAAATTGAAACACGATGCTCGTCAGTATGTATTGGCTAAGACGGTGAGCTTCAGTGCGCTAAGCATTGATGCTGTTCCCAGCCAATCTTCAGTTTTCTGAACTATCACTTCGATCCTCTAGCTGCTCGAACGTCCTACACTTCGAGTACACATCATACCCGCTGCATGCGGGGCCATCACTCTGGAGTCTGCACGATGCGATCCATTCCGTTCACCAAATCGATACAAAATAGGGTTCGCCTGTATCCAATCCGGGTTGTGTCCTAAGGTTTTTTGATGCTACGTTGGTGGTCTTTCTCATTTTAGAGTGTAGAGTCGAGGTGGACATGGGTGTAGCATGCTGAGCTGGGGTCACAACGGACGTTGCCCTTGCCATGTGCCACGAGTGGTGGTGGGCAACGCCCGCGAAGGGTGCCTACCCACTCCCACGCCAATGTGAAGGCGGGGGACATGAAACCGTAGAACATAGAGAACGTTTATCACTTTGAGGCTTAGTGATTGCGGAAGAATTATATTTAAATATCACGAGCAATAGTACTATCAGAGCAGATTTTAGAATTGGGTGTCCGTTCGTCGTATACAGCACTACAGCCAAACTATGCACCAAGGAATATAATATTGCAAGAGTGGAGAGAATCTCCACTCAGGACTCTGCTATAAATACATATATAAAGCCCAAGCATATGCATATTGACATTGACTACAATAGCCACAAAGGCTAAGTTGAGTAAGTTGGAAAGAGTTTAGATAAGTGTTACTCTATTTTACTTATGTAGGAATGGGAGGTAGATAGGGGCTATGAAAAGTGTTGAGCATGCACGCAGAGTCGGCTTTATTCACCATTTCAGCCAGTTGACACTGCAGCCATCTTCTAGATAAACTGGTGAGTTTCGCGTTAGAAGTGGCGGGCACTAGAGAGTGTTGTAAACTTGACTAGCACGCATTAGCTTTCCATTTATGGTAAATCTTACATAAGCTTAGAGCGTACACTTCGTACCATTTTCTAGTTTATGTTCCTCAGTAGCTTGACATCTACTGAGGGTAAGCCCTATTTTTATAGGCATTTACTACTATACTAACCTATCTTAGTTCTCATAGGTAGTACTTCTAATATCAGTAGCTTGACATCTACTGAGGTTCTCATAGATTGTTATAATTTCACTTAGCTCTGCATAACACTCTTTTTCAACAAGATTAGTACAGTAGTAAATGTTCAAACTGCAGGAAACTGCTGGATACTTGTAGTTACTAAGTATTCTAAAGTAACTAGTGGTTTAATGTGTTAAAACTTTCCATCCCATTAAAAAGAGACTGTTAAAACTATACCAAGATAAGTATACTTTTAACCAGTTCCTTTTTAAAATGAAATCCTTGATGCTGGAGGAAGATCAGAACTCTGGAGGGCTCTGAAGAGCTCTGGGGGAATCTAGGAAGGGTTTCAATGGTTGAACAGGACTTGGCTTCACCTTATGTGATGTGCCCTTGCACTTCTCCATTGTCCCAATTTACATAGATGTTGGAGTAGATGATAAGACTGTCTCTATGCTCAACAAAAGGGACAGGCAGGACAAGGAGAGTCAAGCCTAGTCATGGGGGTGAGGCTTTATGACTTCTTCTAGGATATTGTATAGTCTCAGAGGTACTTCAGAATAACCCAGAGAGTCAAAGTGAGCCCAAGGGCTTGAGCAGAGTGAGAATGATGACAAGAGGGTTTTCTGGTGTTTTTGTCAATATTTGTACTAAGGTACAAGATACAGAACTATCTAGAAGTGTAATGAAATGAAACAGGTGCAAACTCAGAAACAAAGCAGATGTCTAGATATCTAGGAAACAAATGGAGATGTTAGGAAGACAATGTCCAATCATGTCAGATTGAAACTGAAGGGTAACAGGATGAAATAGGGGAAAGCAAGGAATAGGAATGGAACAGGAATAGTAACAATAATGGTAATGGTAGCTAACCAGGAACAGTAACAGAGTTATATCAGGACAGTTTGGAGATGATGAAGGGGAACTAGGGTAGTACTTAATTGGAGCAGAGATAGACTGGAAGTGGAATGGGGTAGGGTGGGGGCAAAAGCCCAGGGGAGCATATAATGCCAAGGGGTGGGAAGTATATATGTGTAGCTGGGGAAGACTGGAATGGTGATGGAGGGCTGAAGTTGCCTGGAGGGGAGTCAGAGGGCTGGAGTAGCTTACTCAGTGTGAAGACCAATTATAAGCCAGGTTGGAATGGGGTTAGAATTTGGGTCAGAGGTCTGGGATATGACAGTATCCCCCCCTTAGGCCTAAACCCTTGAAGACCATTGGCCTGGGGTATGGAGGGTACAAATATGTGATCTGCAATAGTGTGGTAATGGGCATGTGATTGTGTGCTTTGATAACATTGGAGGTAGAATGAAGGGTTGTGGAGGCAATAAGCATGTGACCTTGTTTAGTTACAATGGGGTGGAAGAGCAGAGATTCTCAGCTTGCTCATGAATAAAAACAGGGACTTCAATGATAGCTTGTTCTTCCTTCATTACAACAACATGGCCTTATTTGATGATCTCATGGCCTGGGCCAACAAATGCCTTATAGAGTGCACCAATAATAATAAGGCATTGAGTAACACCAAATATGCTGAGTGCAAGAGGTATGTGAAGGTAAGGAAGGAGGAGGAATGGAGAAGGACGAAAGAGGCCCAGAAGGTGGTGGAGGAGGCTGCTCAAAGACAGGCTGAGGAGGCCAAGAGGGCCCAGAGGATGGCAGAGGCAGCTGCCCAAGAAAAGGTAAGTACCATGGCTGTTATTCTGTGAATAGCACCACTGATGATCAACAGGTGGTGCAAATGCAGGCCCAAGTGGGGCCCAGCAACAATAAAGGGAAACAGAGGGCAGAGGAGGCACCAGCATGCTGGAGGTGCATGAATAGGGGGATGGAGTGTGAGGTGGGCATGGGGAAGTCCATGTTATGCTTGGCCTGTCAAGAGGCCAAGGCAAGATATGAACACCTGAAGGAGAAGAAGCTGATGCAGAAGCAGCATTGGAGGAATGCAGAGGAGGAGTGGCCCAAAAAGAGGGCCCACTCAAAGGGAGCAGAGGGCAGTGCCAAGCAGGTGGCAGAGGGCTGTTGCCTGCTGGCAGCAACCATATGGGAGGTAGGGGACTGGGTGGTGTGGGAGATGAGGAGGGAAAACTGGCTGCTAGCATGGCTGGTTAACATCCTCAATCCCATGTGGAAGGTGAGTAGAGAGGATGTGGAGAGTAGGCCAGAGGATGGCGAAGAGGAAGAGGTGGCAGAAGAGGTGGCAGAGCTCAGGACGGAGATCCAGGAGGGGGCAGAAAGGGATGAAGACAAAGACATAATGGTACTAGAGTAGTGTAGTAATTACCCTAGTTTGTCTTTGTAACAGAGGTCAGGGTTCAGAAATGACCTGGGGGGGCTGGAAATAAGGATATGAAAAGGGGTTAATGACTTCTGAAGTAAAGGCTTTGAGCCTTGAGTGAACAAGTTTAGAGAACATGCAGAGTAGGTCTAGAAAATAAGGTTTCTGCAAATTGTAATAACCTGTCAAAATAAAATCTCATGACCAGGAAAGGGGTACCTTGGCTGGTCATGGGGTGATAAGGAGAACAAATGGACAGCCAAGAATGGATGAAAGAAATAGCCAAATTTCCCAAAGGGGTGAGATTAAAACCTGATGTCAAAAATGGTTGCTTCTGCCATAAGAACAGGGAAACTGAAAAGGAATGAAGAAGGTAGAAGCAGAGAGTTTTGGGGCTTCAGAATAACTTCTAAAGAGAAGGTCGGAAATTAGACTAGAGTCTGATAGTCAAATGACGACCAAAACAAATGTCAGAAGGGTTGAATCTAGGGCAAAGTTGAGGGAGGTTTGTTTATTTCCAAAGGGAACTAAAACATGATGATTGAGGGCAAACAGATTCTGTACTCAGTTAGAGTTGGGGTTAGCATGGAGTTGGCTCAAGGAAGATAAGTTTCCAAGGAAAAAAG
>JBBPKN010000728.1:6791-30258 GCA_038089275.1 Pulveroboletus cf. rosaemariae
TGAGCCAGTCTGGATTTTCTTTCTTTATTTCAAATAGACTATGGAGGAGTTGGTGGGTTTCAGTGAGCATTACCTTAGAGTTTGCCACTGTTAGTGCATTGTTTATATGAGTGGTGGTAATGGCTGTATTTTTGCCAAAGTGGTAAATATAGACAGCAGAGTTGGATAAAAGATGGGAAAAGCCATTGGTACTTAGCTTTTTATACATATATCTGTTCCAGAGATGGGAACCCTGTTTAATTCCATATAGACTAAGAAGCAGGTATGCAACTTTGTTCATGCCATTGTTAAATCCTTTGGGCTGGCACATATAGATTTCATGGTCAATCTTACTGTGTAGAAAGGTGCCAGTGATGTTATCTTGACTGCAATACCAGCCATATGCCACTATATAGTGCAGGATGATGCAGAGTGAGTCAAAACAGACTATAGGCAAGAAGATGTTACTGTAATCAAGGCTAGATATTTGTGAGAACCCTTGGACAATAAGTTGTGTTATAATGCACTTTTCATTTTTACTTGTATCATCATTTCTGACACTACTTTTACTCTTCACCAAGTCATATCATGTGACCATTTCACATCTTTACCACTTCATACCTTCACCTTTTCACCTTTTCACCTTTTTACATCTTCACACTATCACAGGTCTGGACTGGTCTAGATCTTAATATTATTGCCTTACACTATCCTCATATATTTCTAGATCTCCACTCTTTTATTGCTATTGAATAGCTTACTGTACACTAGTTTAGGGCAGACATGCCAAGCATAGTCTGTGCATATACTGTAGACATATAAAAAGAGGTGTGTCCAAGCCTGAATTTCCCAGTCTTGTACACTTGAGCTTCTGTTTTCATAAGTTCTTTTAACTTTTATACTTTCTTGCCTAGCTCTTGTATCTCTAGTCAAAGGATACTTTCAGGATTTAGAACATGCACACAGAGGTGCCTTAGGACTAGGATCAGCACATACAAGGTGTGCTTCACTTGCACAAGACTCATCAACTCTGTCTGCACAGAAGAACAAGATTTTTATGCCCATTAAACATAGCTATTTTTGGAGGCATGAGGAAACTTTCAGAGAACTTATCAATGAGGCAATTCTAGGATTTGCAAAAGCAGAGGAAGATAGGGAAAGGTTTTAAATGAAATATGACAAGTTTGAGAAGCAGATGAGCTTAGATTTTAAAGCAGAAAAGGCAAGAGATAGGAAAATAGTGACCTTTGACAGATTAAGATCTTTCCATCCTTCATTAGTTCTCAAGAAGCCTTGAGGACTTCATAACATCTGTGCACCTCCTTGCATTCTTAGATTCCTAGCTCATCCTTATTATGTCTGCTCCAAGACAGAAAAAAGAGAAGTATGAGGAGATAATATAGAAGGAAGAAAAAGAGTTCAGTCTAGACATCCAAGAGCCTGTTCATTAGTTTTCACCCTCTACAACCCAGGAAGAGCTGAGATTGAGGTCTTACAGTTGGTCAAGCAGTCTTTTCTAGCTAATCAGATCTTCTCTTTCAGAGTCTAGAATAAAAGAAGAAGAAAAGTTAGAGAAGTTGTTATTGGAGCTAAAAAAAGGGATAGAAAGAAAGGTTGTGAACCCTGGCAAGTGAGATGGGAATAGGAAAAAGTGATGGCTCTAATGGGCCAAATTAAGAGTTTGGAAGAATAGCATTAAATGAAACACTAATCAGATCAGAACATTCACTATCTTTTCAAGATTGAAAGGAAAGGTGGCTGGATTTGCTAAACTGGTATTAAATGAATGTTTGGAGAATGATGCCTGGCCAACAAGGAAGAAACTCTATGGTCACATCACAAGGTATTTTAGAACTGAGGAATTAGCACATAAAGCACTCAAAAAATTGGAAAGTTTTTATCAAATGGGACAAATTGATGATTATATTTAGAAATTCATGATTCTGTCATATCCCATGCCAATAAGTCAACTCCACTCTGTCTCTGGTGCAACTCTGGTTGCTTTCATGCTTTAAACTATGTATTTCTGATTTTCTTTACCTCTATCCCTTTCTATCTAATGTTGATTACAACTTTACCTACACTAACTCTGTAATATTCTGATACAACTCTGTAGTTCCTCTGATCTCACTTCCTATTCCTGTTCCTTTCTTCCTCACCTCTCTCTGTTATCATTTAATTTTAGTTTGACATTATTTGACATTGTCTTCTCTAACATCTCCATTTGTATCCAGGATGCATTGGCACCTGCTTTGCTTATGGAACAACTCCCTTTGTATCTCCATTCCTTCTTTAGATAATCCACTTTTCCAAGGTATAAGTACAGTAGCTCTGTATCTTGTACCTTAGTTCAAATATTGACCATAACACAACATTATGATCAGCCTTGACTCTATCTTGTCTCATGACTTGACATTATATCCTACACTAAGTCTTATGACTTGCCTCATAACTTGACATTATACCCCTTGATAAAAGACCCTATGGCTTACCCCAAATCTCCAACCCTCTTTCAACCCCTCTGTAAATTAGGGAACCTAATACTAGCATAAGGGTGCATCACATATGGTAAAGCCAAGCCCCATCTACTCCAGAGTTATCTGGAGTGCCCCTGGAGTATGTCATAGTTTATAACAGTATATTTGAACTCCTACTTGTGCTGGTACTGCTATCATATCTATCTGTATAACTAGAGCTTACTCTCATGCTATTCTCAATCAGTTCAAGAGTTTCTCTGCCCACCACACCCCAGGCTCAGCATCATAGGCTTCTGCCTCTTCTCACTCTTCCACATCTATTGCTTTAGTTGACAAAGTCCCTGATGGTTCCAAGGTTCTTCAATCTTCTTATACCCCTGATAACCATGGTACTTATTCAGAAGCACCAGATAACCCCAGAGATAATCCCTCTAATGGGTATTCCAATATTATGGAGGATAATCCCAAACCTTTTTCAGACTCTGAATCTATTCCCATTTACCATGATACTATAACCAATTTTGCTAGTGTTATTTGTAAATTAACTTGCTTCTTCTGTCATATCTCTGAAACCTTGCAGCATATCAAAGTATGTAAACTGACCCAGTTTAATGAAACTGATTCCTGGAAGCTTTATATTTTCTTGGTTCAATGCAAGTTAAACTTCCAGGATTATCTCAAAGTATTATAATTTTTATTTTATTTTCTTCATTTTCTCTTTATCCTTGCCACTCTTCACAATATCACCTTACATGACTTTTTCACATCTTCACCTTTTCACACCTTCACCTTTTCACATTTCACTTCCTCACTTATCACAGGACTAGACAGATCTAGACTCTGACATCATTTGCCTCATGGTACATGCATGTATTTCTAGGTCCCTGCTTGCTTATTGCCATTTGTTGGCTTACTATACAATAGTTTAGGGCCAGTCCATTGTACATGGTCTGTGCACATTACTGTAGCATATATAAAAAAGAGATGCAAGCCTGGCTAAATTCCAGTCTTGCACACTTGAGCTCTCTGCTTTTACAAGTTCAAGTCTCTTGCCTTTTATCTTCTATTCTTTGCCTAGTTCCTTGGCTCTAGCTCAAAGCCTTGATTCTCAGCAGTAGTATCAGAGTGCCTTCAGGCCTCAGAAGCATTTCAGAAGTTTATACCAAGATAGTGTTTCACTTGCACAAGACTAGTTACTATCAGCACTTTATCAGAAATTTTTCATATCTTTTATAAGCCCTTATTGCACTTATCAGTGGGGACACAAGCAGATCCTCATCAACTTAGTGGACAAAGCAATCCTTGGCTTTGAAGAAGATGAAGAAAGTAGAGAAGATTTTCAAAAAAGACTTGATGACTTTAATCATCAAACAACATTAGGCTTTGCTGTCAAGAAGGCCAGAGATCACAAAGTAGCCACTACAGATAGGCTCCATTCCCTTCATCCCTCATTGATACTCAGAGTTCCCAGAAAAAGTTTCAGAATAACAGAAGCACCTTTTATTCTCCATCCATTAAGCAAATATATCATACCCAGGAGAAGGAGAGTATGGAGTCAGGGAGGAAAGGGAAGAGGAATCAAGTCTGGACATTCAGGAACCAGAGTATGTTTGTCCAACAGTAACAATTTCAACCCAGGACCCCCAGAGTTTGAGGTTACATGGTTGGTTAAGCAGATTTTTCAAGCTGGTAACATTAGAACCTTTTCAGCAACAACAGGAAGAGCCTACCATGTCTGAAGAAGTGGGTATAGAAGATTTGTTGAGAGAATTGAGAGGAGGTATGGGAAGAAAGGTGGCAGATCCTGGGAAATGGGATGGAGACAGGAAGAAGTGGCAGTTGTAGTGGGCCAAAATAAGAATTTGGCATTAAAAACAGCTGTGGAAGAATAACAGGGTAATAATGGCAGCAGTGCTGTCAAGATTGAAAGGAAAGGTAGCTGGATTTGTGCAGGTAACACTGGAAGATTGCCTGGATAAGGATATCTGGCTGAACTGGGGAGAATTGGTGCATGTCATCAAATCCTACTTTTATATTGAAGAGTTAGCCCATGAAGCATTGAAGAAGTTGGAGGGGCTCAGATATGTGGGAAAAATTGATGAGTATCTCCAGGAGTTTGAAATTCTTAGAAAAGACTCAGAGCTAACCACTGAACATGCTTCAAAGCTGCTCAGAGACCAAGTTCAATATTGCATTTATCAGTAGGTGGTATTGCAAGGACTAAAAGAAACATACTTTGGTTTAACTGAGCAGCTAAGAACTATAGGATAAGCCTATGAATGAATGGCAGTTGAGTGAGTAGTTCCTGCCTCAAGATTTCAAAGTCCCTAAGGACCTCCTTTTCCTCAGTGATCTCCCTACTCTCCTGCAAATCCTAATAATCAATTTTGTCCCAGACCCCCATGGCAATCCCCTCCTCACTTTATAGCTACTGGTATACAATCAGGAAGAGGCACACCATTGGAGATAGATGTGCAACAGATAGTGGCAGGTCAGGAGTGCTGGAAGTATTATAAGAAGGGACATATAGCTAAGAATGAAATGCAGCTGCTGATGCATTAACCTAAATCTAACACCTAGCCTTGGTATGTGCTGACTAATCCTGAGTAGTGCCTTTGAACTAGAGACACAAGAACTAGGCAAGAGTAATAATAAGAGATAAGAGCCAAGGGACTTGTAGAATTGAAAGGTTCAAGTGCACAAGACTGGGAAAACCCAGACTTGAGCAGACCTTCTTTTATATTGCTACAGTATGTGCACAGACCATGTAAATGGTGCTGGCCCTAAATAAAGTACAGTAAGCCAACCAATGGCAAAAGAAGAGTGGGGACCTTAGAAATACAGCAGGTAAACATGAGTTATAACATCAGAATCTAGATTGCTCTAGATTTGTGACATGTGAAGAAGTAAAAGGTGAAAAGGTGAAAAGTGTGAAGGTGTGACAATGTGAAAGAGGTGAAGATGTGAAATGGTCACATGATATAACAATGTGAAGAGCTATAGTAGTTAGAAGAAAATGTCAAAGAAGGAAAAAAATAAAAAAGTGCATTATAACAAAGAACTGTAGGATGAATCTTTCATTCACCCCCCTCTACCAACAAAATGCTGGCACCCTGGCAACAAACAATAGGGCCACATTCTGAAGACAGATGTTGACCTTTAGTAATTTCAAGCAGGTATAGGGTCAGTCCAATATATATGAGGCACTCTACATGGACATGAGAACATTGGTAGCAGAAGCTGCAAAGAAAAAGGTGAGTATTTCTGAAGTAGAAGAAATTCCAGAAGAAAGTATGTATGAAAATGCAGCCAGGGCATACTGGCAAGATGTTTTTACAAATGAGGTGAAACATTTAAAAGAATAGGAACTTCTGTTGTTTGAGGTAACAAAAGTTCTTTTAGTTTTCATTCTTCTTTCAGTGCTGTGATATTTAATTGTACTACCATGAATACAGTTTCTGCTATCCAAGAGGGGTCTCAAAAGAGCTTGGCTGAGGGTAATAATTCAGTGCTTAATTTCTCTAAAGAAAAAGAAAAAGGTTCAACTTTATTTATACACAGCTCACCTTTCACAGAAATAAAGAAAACCCTTGACTTACTAGAAGGAAAAGAAGATGAATTTATATTGGAAACACAGGTAAAAGGAAAAACACAAGGTTGGGAAAAAATGGGAACACTAATGGCTTTATTGGACACAGAAGCTGCTGTAACATTTATTGACAAATGGTTGGTTGAAAAATATAAACTAAAACAAATTCCATTACATCAGAATGTTGCCATCATCAATGCAGACAGAACAGAAGGAAAAGGAGGAAGAATTTGGTTCAAGATTCAATTGCAAGTTAGCTTTGTTGACACAACAAACTGCAGACATGAAGAAGAATTGGAAGCACTTGTATCAATATTGGGCACATGCAATATGATCATAGAATATGACTGGTTCAAGCATCATAATCCTACCATTGATTGGTGAAACAAAAAGATCTCATTTAACAAAATAACAGTAGCTAATTAACAAGTAACCTTCAAGATTGAAGAACTTCATAAACAAGTTTCTCAAGAATTTTGGAAATCTCTGAAGATCTTCTCTTAAAAAGAATTAGAATGAATGCCCACCTGCAAACCTTGGGATCATGCAGTGGAACCAAAAGATGGTTTTGGTCCCAAGAAAGGTCATGTAATTCCCTTGTTAGATTCTAAAATAACAGAAGTTCATGAATTTATCAATAAGGAAAGTAAAAAAGGATATATTAGACCCTTTAAATCTCCACAGACATCTTTCATTTTCTTTATCAGCAAAAAAGATGGAGGAAAATGAATGGTAATTGATTACAGATACCTCAATGATTGGACCATCAAGAACAATTATCCATTGCCATTGATTTCTACTTTAATTGATTGTTTAAAGGGAGCTGATTTATTCACAATGCTGGATCTGCATTGGAGATATAACAATATATGAATGTGAGCTGGAAATGAATGGAAAGGTGTATTCACTACACCTATAGGAGTCTACAAATCCATGGTAATGTATTTTGGAATGTGCAATAGTCCTGGCACTTTTCAAACTATGGTTAATGATCTATTTCATGATTTATGGGCTTTCATGCTAATTTATATTGATGATATCATTATTTTCTCTAAAGGAAAGACAAGAAAAGAACATGCTGCAATGGTTTCTCAAGTTTTGCAGTGCTTATTAGATAACAACTTGTTTTTGAAGCCTTTTAAATGTCACTTTATTCAAGAAAAAGTGGACTATCTTGGAATGGTTGTTTCTAAAGACAGGGTGAAAATGCAAATGAATAAAGTACAAGCCATTCAAGACTGGCCTATTCCCCATACTATTATAAAATTGCAGCATACTCCAGGGATACTCCAGATAACTCCAGAGTAAACAGGGCTTGGCTTTACCTTATGTGGTGTGCCCTTATGCTAGTACCAGATGCCCTGATTTATGGAGGGGTCAGAAACTATCAGAGGTCTGGGATAGGCCATAGGGCTTTTTCCAATGAGAGATACAATATCAAGTTGTGAAGCAGGAGGGGGTCTAAGGAGATCATAATGTCATGTTATGGTCAATATTCAAACTAAAGTACAAGATACAAAGCTACAGTACTTATACCTCAGAGAGGCAGATTATCTAAGAAGGAAATGAAGATGTGAAAGGAGTTGTCTCATAAGTGAAGCAGATGCCAATGTATCCTGGATATGAATGGAGAAGTCAGAGGAGACAATGTCAAATAATGTCAAACTGAAAACTAAATGATGACAGGGAAAAGCAAGGCAGAAAGAAACAGGAACAGAAAGTGAAATCAAAGGAACTATGGAGTTGTATCAGAATGGTACAGAGTTAGTGTAGGTAAAGTTGTAACCAATCATTAGGTAGGAAAAGATGGAGGTAAAGGGAACTAGGAAATATGCAGCTTAAAGCATGAAAGCAACCAGAGTTACACTGGAGACATAGTGGAGTTAATCCATTGACACAGGATATAACAGTATTTCCCTCTGAAGGCCTAAACCCCTGAAGGCTATTAAGCATGTGCTTTTAATTAATAAGTGAGCAGAGTGGGTATCAGGATTTAGCTGGCCAGAAACCCATAAAAACAAATATCACCCCAGAAACTTCCACACTAGTTCCTCTTATCATGTTTTTATTCACCAATATTCACACCTGGTCTGATGAGCACCTTGAGGAGCATGTTGAAGACAAAGAGGAGCTTGGCAACACAAAGTACACTGAACAGAAGCAGTGGGAGAAAGTAAGAAGAAAGGAGGAGACTCAGAAGAAAGCAGTGGAGGTGTGGAAAGCAGTGGAGGTGGTCTGGAAATGGGTAAGTACTGGAAATGTGGTCAGGGCCTAGCACTCAAACCTGGCTTAGGTGGAGGAGCTTTGCCAAGCCCAGGTAAGGTCAAGTAGCAGCAATGGCAAGAGAAAAGTGGAAGAGGGACCAGAATGCTGAAGATGCAATGACTGGGGGCTGGGGTGTGGGGTGGGCCTGGGTGAGTCAATGTCATGCCTTGCCTATATAGAGGCAAAGGTGAGGTATGACCACCCCAGCCAGAAGAAGCTGGAGAGGAAGTGAAGACAAAAGGTGGGAGAGGAGGAAATGCCCAGTAGCAGGGCAGACTCAAAGAAGACAGAGGAGGGTCTTTGACAGATGGCCAAGGGCTGTTGCCTGATAAAGGTGTCAATAAGGGAGGTGGGTGGGAAGATATGGCAGGAGGCAAAGTGCAAGAACTGGCTGCTTGGGTGGCTGGTTAATGTGTTGGAAAGGGCATGGGTGGAGAAAACTGGAGAAGATAGAGGTTTTGGAAGTGAGAACAGGAAGGTTGATGAGGTGGCAGCAGAGCTTTCAGAACTTTGCACAGAAGTTGGCAGAATTTCCATGGTAGACAAGAAGGTTAAAAAGGTAATTTTTGAGTAGATAGAGGATCTTGTGACTAGATCACTAGATCCACTACTCAGTTGGTTAATTATAAGATGGCCCAGGTTTGTCTGGATAACAGAGATGAAACTCCTCAATGATCTCTGAAGTGTGACCTAATTCAGTGGCAAGGAGCCACAAGGTCTCCTTATTAGTACCCTCATAATCTAACCACTTAACCAAATATAGCAATTTGCAGTTCCTTTGCCTATGATCTATCTTTGAGTCTAGGATTTTGGAGATCTCAAACTCTGGTTCACCATCAATCTCAACTGGTGGTGGGGGTGGTTGCACATAATCAGGGATCATGTTGAAGACAGAGGATTCATGTTGAGAAACATGAAAGACCAGATAAACAGACTTCATGTTCTCTGGGAGATGGAGTGTGAAGGACAGTAAGCCTGCCTGAGCAATAATGGGATAAGAACTTAAGTTCTTTTCAGTGAGTTTCTTGGACAGCCATATAGTTCTGAAGTACTTAGCCTTGATGAATACCTGGCACCTACTTTAAAGTCCAGTGCTGGAGACTATTGGGTATCTGCAGATCCTTGGTATCTGACTTGGGCAGCAGCTATTTCTTCATGAAGGAAGGTGTGGAGAAAGTCAAGGTCAATGGCATATTCTTGAGCTTAGGTAGAGGTGAGATTATGTTCTGGGTGCACATAGATGTTTGGATGGTAGACCTTGTTAGCAAAGAAAGGAAAAACACCTGTGGTAGCATTAGGGGCATTGTTATAAGCAAACTCTGCAAGGGGCAGGAGTTTGGACCAGTTGTCCTGCTGATAGTTGTAATAAATGTGTAGATACTGCTCCAGGGTTTGGTTCATTCACTCAGTTTGACTGTCATCCTCTGAATGATATCCAGAGGTGAAGTGGAGGTGAATATTGAGGGCTTGACTCAGGAAACAGAAGAAATGAGAAAAAAACTCAGAACCTCAATTGAAGATAATGTGGAAGAGAACTCTGTGTTTGGAGAAAACATGGAGTAAGAAGAGTTTAGCAAGCTCTTGGGAGGTCACCTTATCATCTGTAGAGATAAAGATGCACTGCTTCAATAGACAATCTACAACAACAAGGATGGTGGAGTAGCCAGAGAAAGCTAGAAGCTGTTCAATGAAATCCATAGAAATGGAATTCCATGGCTTTTCTGGTATGGGGAGCTGCTTGAGGAAACCATAGGGTTTGTGACAGAGTACCTTGGCACAGGTGCAAGCTGTACATGAAGAAATGTACTCTTTGACAAATACTTGAATGCCAGGCCAGGTATATTCTTGGTGGATAAGCTCCAGTGTCCAATTCTGACTGAAGTGTCCAGATAAGGGGTGGTCATGCTTGTAGTAGAGAACCTGGAGGCAGAGGTTGGAGGCATCAGGGACATAAATGTGGTTGTCCAGATGCAAGAAGCCTTCTGAATCTCTAGACCAATGAGAGTTGGGTGAGAGAGTACTGGACAAGTAAGTAGAGGCAGTGGGATCAGAAGGGAGTGCTGAGAGAATGTCATGATGGAGGGTTTCAAGGTTGAAGAGGAATGCAGACCAGAAGACTGGAGACACTAGGGAAAAAGCTCAGAGGAATGCAGTGAGTTGCTCCTGCATAAACATAGGCCAGAAGTTATGTGGATTGATGAGGGCATAGTTACTATTTCCCTCTCTGGGATAGATGTCCCATTATCTAGTCAAAGCATCAGGTTTAGTACCTAAACAACCAGGATGAAAATGGATGATCAGATTAAACTGAGAGAGAAACTCTGACCACTAGGCTTGCTGGCAGGTCAGAAGTTTAGACATAGCAAAGTATTCCAGGTTCTTGTGATCAGTGATGACATCCACTGGAGAATGGAAATCTTCAAGGTAATGATGCCAGGTCTTGAACACAGTGAAAATGGCAAGAAGCTCCTTATCATGGGTATTATAGTTAAGTTCTGGTGTGGTGAGAGTATGTGAATAGAAAGCAACAGGGTGGATCTCATTATCTGAACACTGGAGTGAGAGAATTCCAGTGATCACATAGTTTGAAGCATCAGTCTCAATGATGAGGGGAGCATTAGGAATCCAATGGGTTAGAATAGGAGCAGAAGTAAAAGCATTCTTGAGGTAGTAAAAAGCAGTGTAACAAGAAGTGTCAAAATCCTAATGAGCAGACTTGTGGGTGAGGTGAGTCAGGGGAATGACAATGTCAGAGTAGCTCTGGATGAAGTGGCAGTAGAAATTAGTGAAAATGAGGAAAGACTGAATATCACAAACTTTGCAAGGTTTAGGCCAATCCAGAATAGATTGAACCTTTTCAGGGGACATAGTAAGCCCTGAAGGAAAGAGCTGGTATCCAAGATACTTAGTGAAATCAGTATGGAATTTGCATTTCTTGGGTTTGGTAAAGAGGCCATGTTTCTAGAGGCAGCAGAGGACTTCATGGATATGTTTAATATAAGAGGTCCAGTCAGTGGAGAAAATTAGAATACCATTCAAATAAACAATTACAGAAACATCAAGAAGATCAGCAAAGATAGAATTGATGAACTGCTGGAAAGCCACAGGGGCATTGGTGAGCCCAAATGGCATGACAAGCCACTTATATGAGCCATAGTGTTATAGTTTGATTTTTCAAACTTTTGATTATGTGACATTATCTTATCTTTTCATGTGGTTATCTAATCTTTTATCTTATCAGGTCACATGATGGGTCACATGACAGGTCTAGACCCAGGGCATAGGGTTAGCCTCATGTCTTCCAACCACTTTTCATTTCTGTCCTCTTCTATTTTAGAAGCACCTTTTCCATTCAGCCGATTGGCTATTCCCACGGTGTCTTCTCTTCCATTTGATGGTGCCTCAGGGTCTGTGGGAATTCTCCCATCAGGGTCTTGGTCTGTGCGCTGTTCTGTACTGTATAAATACTGTAGCCTTAGCACTTCTCAAGCCCCAGTCTTGAGCATTTGTATCCTACTGCAAGTGGCCTCACTAGGGCTCCTATCTCATTTCATCTTTACTCTCATCACACCGAAACCGACACCATATAAGCCCTTGATTAGGGTTAATCATTCATCATTGAAACACCGAAACTGAAAGCATAACACTTGCTCAAGACTACCAATACTAGTCAAGGGCGTATACCGAAGTGGATGAAGAAAGAGTATTTCTGGGGACACAAGGAGCAGCTAAAGGATTTGATATTTGAGGCAGTTCTAGGATTCGAGGATGATAACTTTGGAAGACAATCGTTCCAAAGAAGATTCGATGCATTTGACGAACAGACTAGAAAGGATTTCCAGGCAAAAAGAGGCAGAGATAGACAGGTTGCAACAACAGATAGGCTTAGATCCTTGCGTCCTTCCTCTTCACTAAAGACCGTTTCCCGCACCCCCAAGACAGTAGCCCAAACTATTGAACTTCAACCCCTATGCCAGCAGCTTACAAGAAGGAGAGTCAACTGAGTTAGGTTCAACTCTATCGGAACCCACTATTGAGAGAGAATCCCAAGCCTTACACCACCAGCCCCTCTTCCGGCAATCGACCCCTATTACAACTGGGATGAATATGAGTGGGGAAGCTGGAGATATGATCAGATTACTGATCAAAGAACTTATGTGGATGGGAGGATCATCGAAGAAGATAGCAGATCCGGGGAAGTGAAATGGTGAAAAGAAGACGTGGAGAAGATGGTTCACGAGCATGGCCATATGGCATGTAGAGCAGAAATGGAGAAGCAATCATGAACAAACAGCGGCAGTCTTATCAAGGTTGGAAGAAAGAGTGGAGGGATATGCACAGATCATGCAAGAGAAGTACATCAAAAAGGAAGATGACTTCTTTGAAAGAGGAGATGGATCTGTGGAAAGATACGGGGTAAACGCCTGGCCTGACTTCACAGGCATAGCTGAAGAGCTATGAAAATACTTTCACATCGACGAGCTGACGCATGAAGTACTCAAGAAACTAGAGGCTTTACGTCAAAGGAACTTGATCGACAAGTACCTGCAGGAATTCGAAGTTCTGCAGGTAGATGTGAAAATAAGCAATGATCATGTGGTCAAGCTAATGAGATTGCAGATCCATTACCAGATTTACCAACAAGTCTGTATGCAAGAAATGACAGATGACTTGGAAAAACTAGTGGGAATGGTCAGGAAAGTAGGGAGGTCGTTCGAGAGAATGGCCATAGAAAGAAGTATGCCTACTTTCACCCCTAGGTTCAATAATCCACGCGGTCCACCCCCTCCCCAATTTCGACCTACCTATAATCCACAGTGACCGCCTCCTCCTCGTTTCACAATGGTAGGCACTCAACCTGGGCATGGTGTACCCATGGAGATAGATAGGCAAGCCGCCATGCAAGTAAGAACTTGCTTCAAGTGCAGTAAGCCAGGGCACATGGCAAGAGATTGCCATGGGGTTTTTAACCCAGTAGCACCGTGGCCCTCAAATGGTTTCGGCAAGGGTCTCAAGCCTTAGGGACAACAACAGAGGCAACAAGGAGCACAGGCTCAATATGTGCAGCCTGTAAAGTTTTTGGAATTCAGCATGCCCAATGCTAATGGATGGCAAATGGCAGAACCGGTTTCATTGGGACTGGTATACAATATGGTGGACACAGCCAGATTTCAAGAAATACCTGCTGCATCATGGGGAAGTATGGAAGAAGCTTGTGCTTACTTCCAAGATGTCTTTGAAAATGAAAGGAAGCAGAAGGAGGTGTTGGGAAAAGTCTGAGGGAATCTGTTAGGTTAGAAACGGATCTCCCAGTATGCAATTCTATTTCTTCTTTACCTTTGTTATTTGATGTTCACACTATGAAATGGAACAAGTTTCCTTCCATGACGGCGTCTCGATCGAGCGTGGCCCTGGAGATTGGGTGCTTAATTCTGTCAAAAGATATTAACAGACATTTATTTGCAATAGGAAGTGAAGAACAACAAGATCTAGCCAAACTATTTAATAGGAAAGAACATGACAAATTAGGAGTAAGTGTAAAGATCGACGGAGAAGTTAGAGGAAAAACAGGTTTAAAAATGGAGTTGTGTGGACTAACCTTTGCAATAGTGGATTCTGGAGCATTGGTGACATTCATCAACCAAAAGTTTGTTTGGAAACATGGTTTGTATGAAAAGAATATGCCAAAACCTCTCACTGTGTATAATGCTGATGGAACAGAAGGAAATATTGGAAAAATTGCTCACTATGTGATTATTTATATAGCCATAAAAGGAAAAAACGGGAAGTGGCATCAGGAATGCATTAATGCTTATGTATCTTCTTTAGGAAATTTGGATCTTCTTATAGAATACGATTGGTTTGCATGACACAATCTGGAAATTGATTGGGTAAAAAAGACTATTGATTTCCCTAGGTGCTCATCTAATTGTGAAACACATTTAATATCAAGAAGAGTAACAGATGAAGAAGCTACGACATTGAAGAAAGAAGTACCGAAAGAATTATGGGAATTTATTCCTGTATTTTCTCAACATGAATCAGAACACATGTCAACCAGAAAACCATGGGATCATGTGGTGGAGTTAAAAGAAAACTTCATTCCAAAGAAAGGTTGTATTATTCCTTTTTCAAATGAAGAAATGAAGGAAGTACGAGAATTTATTGACAAAGAAATGACCAAAGGATATATTAAGTCATCAAAGTCACCACAAACATCACCAGTCTTCTTTATCAGCAAGAAGGATGGAGGTAAACAAATGGTAATCGATTACAGGTACCTGAACGATTATACCATAAAAAACAATTATTCGTTACCCTTGATATTGACACTAATTGATAGGTTAAATGGAGCTGATATGTTCACCACTTTAGATCTTAGGTGGGGATACAATAACATTCATATGAAAGAAGGTGATGAATGGAAAGGAGCATTCACTACACCAATAGGGGCTTTTGAACTGTTGGTAATGTATTTCGGGATGTGTAATTCCCCAAGCACTTTTCAAGCGATGGTTAACGACATTTTCCATGACATGTGGGAACATGTGGTAATCTATATTGATGATATCATGATTTTTACTAAAGACAAGAGTTGTAACCAGCATTTGAAAATTGTAGCAGAAGTTTTAGGTTGTCTATGTGACAATTACTTATTCCTTAAACCATCAAAATGTCACTTTGCCCAAACTCAAGTTGATTATTTGGGAATAGTTGTGTCTAAAAAGGGGGTACAGATGCAACTAAACAAAACTAGTGCTGTTCGAAATTGGCCCATTCCAAGAACCGTTAAACAAGTTCAAGCCTTTTTAGGATGAGCAAATTATTATCAAAAATTCATTCCAAACTTCGCTAATATTGCAAGACCCCTCAATTCCCTCACAAGAAAAGATGTTAAATTTGAGTGGACATCTGCTTGCATGGCAGCATTTGTTTCGCTTAAAGAAATCCTTACTTCTGAACCTCTCTTGTGTTATCCTGATTCCTCTAAACCGGTTCGTATTGAAACAGATGCTTCAGATGTCGCTATTGGAGCAGTTTTATCATATCAACAAGAAGATGGTCTTTGACAACCAGCAGCATATATTTCTCATTCTTTGGACACTGCTGAATTGAATTATCCCATTTATGACAAAGAATTATTAGCAGTCATTCGTGCGTTGTGTGATTGGCAACATTATTTAATAGGGCGAGACTCCTTTGAGATCTGGACAGATCACAAAAACTTGGTGTATTGGAAAAAACCACAAGATTTATCTCCCAGACAGGCCAGATGGCAAGCAATGTTATCTGAATATAATTTCAAGATTTGCTACAAACCAGGTTCATCTAACGGATGAGCGGATGCTCTGTCTCAAAGACAAGACCATTTCAAAAATAAACCAGAACCAAACAAACAGATCGTTATGTTGCCTCCTCACATTTTCCATCACGTTGTCTCTCTATCATCATCTTTCTTTGCCCATGTACAACAAGCATCAGTGGACCTGCATTTGCCCTCTCACTGGTGTTATAGTTCAGAACATCAAATCTATTTAAATGAAAGAAAACAAATTTTTATTCCTGAAGAATTACAAATAGATGCTCTTAATCTCTTTCACTCTTCTCCATTAGGTGGCCATGCAGGACAAACCCACACTAAACAACTTTTATCACAATATTATTACTGGCCAGGTCTCAATGAAGATGTCGCATCTTTCGTTTCTCATTGTTCAACATGCACTACATCTAAGGGATCTGAAGCTATTATTCCAACACATCCTCTTCCTACGGCTTCATCACCATGGGAAGACATTTCTGTGGATTTTATTACTGGATTGCCAACATCCAAAGGTTTTGATGCTATTATGGTAGTGGTGGATCGTTTCTCAAAAGAAGTGGTTTTTATTCCTTGTCACTCATCTCTTTCATCACTTTATGTTGCAGAATTATTTAGAGATCATGTCTGGTCTAGACATGGACTTCCTTCTTCTATTGTTTCAGATCACGACCCTCAATTCATCTCGGAATTCACGAAGCAGCTTAATGACATTCTGCAGATCAAACAGAAATTGTCTACAGCATATCATCTGAAAACTAATGGTCAAACAGAGCAAATAAACAGGGAATTGGAACAGTATTTGCATAACTTTATTGCAAAACGGCAGGAAACTTGGGTCGATTGGATCAAAATTGCAGAATATCATCACAATAATTCCTATTCATCCTCTACAAAAACATCCCCATTCGAAATCACAAAAACTTATCATCCTCATCTGGATTTTGAAGCCCCATCTGCAATTAATCCATCTTCTCACTTCTTACGAGATATGTTGAAGTCCTTCAAGGATGTAAAGGAAATGTTAGAACAAACAAGGTCAAAAATGGAAAAGCAAAATACCACTACAATGCCTAGTTATACAAAAGGTCAACAAGTGCTACTATTCACAAAAAAGCTATCTCACAAATGGATTGGTCCATTCACAGTTGTAGAAGTTATTCCTCATGCAGTTCGTCTTAAACTGCCTTCTACCATGTGCATTCATCCTACCGTCAACATCTCACGCATAAAACCATATTTACCATCATTGCGAGGACAAGACATTCTTACGCTGGATCCTATTCTTATTACTGAAGAAGGCCATGAAGAATATGAAGTCAATTACATCGTTGACTCTCACATTAAAGGGAAAAAGCTAGAATATCTGGTTCATTGGTCGGGATATGGAGAAAATGATCATACTTGGCAAACAAAAGATGATTTAGCAAATTCTCCAGATCTGATTGAAGAATTTCACAAGCTACATCCTTCAGCCCCTCGACGTCTTTTTACCATGGACCTTCAATCATTCCATTCGCTCTTCAAGCCATATGAAAACATTACGGATGCTGTATCATTAGCTGTGTCTCATCTGGAACCCAAGACCTAAAAAGGGGGTAGTGTTATAGTTTGATTTTTCAAACTTTTGATCATGTGACATTATCTTATCTTTCCACGTGGTTATCTAATCTTTTATCTTATCAGGTCATGTAATGGGTCACATGACAGGTCTAGACCCAGGGCATAGGGTTAGCCTCATGTCTTCCAACCACTTTTCATTTCCATCCTCTTCCATTTTAGAAGCACCTTTTCCATTCAGCCGATTGGCTATTCCCATGGTGTCTTCTCTTCCATTTGATGGTGCCTCAGGGTCTGTGGGAATTCTCCCATCAGGGTCTTGGTCTGTGCGCTGTTCTGTACTGTATAAATACTGTAGCCTTAGCACATCTCAAGCCCCAGTCTTGAGCATTTGTATCCTACTGCAAGTGGCCTCACTAGGGCTCCTATCTCATTTCATCTTTACTCTCATCACACCGAAACCGACACCATATAAGCCCTTGATTAGGGTTAATCATTCATCATTGAAACACTGAAACCGAAAGCATAACACATAGTATGTATGGAAGAAGGTTTTCCACTTATTACCCTTAGCAATGCAAACTAAATAATAAGCATGTCTAAAATTGAGCTTGGTATAGATAGTCACATGGCTTGGAGTGTCAAGAAGATTGGAGATGCACAGAAGGGGGTAGTGGTTTTTCATTGTGATCTTGTTGAGTCCTCAGAAATCTACACATAACTGGAGGGATCTGTCCTTCTTCCAGACAAAGAGAACAGGGGTAGCATGAGTTGATGCAAAGGGTCAGATGAAGCCAGTAGCAAGATGTTTATCTAGGAAAGTCCTGAGTGCTTCAAGCTCAGAGGGTAACAGGGAATAGATAGTGCCAATAGATGGGGAGGTGTCTTCTTTCAGATCAATCTTCAGGTCAAACTTGTGGTAGGGAGCAAGAGTAGATGCCTTGCTTTTGCTAAACACATCAGTGAAGTCATGGTATTCCTGAGAAATGCCAGAAAGGTCAGCTGGAGGAGGGGCAATGGAAGCAAAATGGAGATGACTCTTCAGGGGTCAGAGTTGCAGACAGAACAGGACTGAGCCATCAAGGCTACAGGCATGTGTGAATGCTGATAAGCTGAGTAGCTTGATTGACAGAGGGTTGGGGTCAGTGAAACATGGTGAATTGGGTTCAGAGTTAGCTTGGGTCAGAGAGATGGAAAGCTGCAGAGGAGAGCTTAGGGATGTTGGCATGTTTGGTTCAGATGATTGGAATGTGATATGACTTGATACCCAGTCAATCAATGAATTGTGGTGGGCAAGCCAGTTGTGTCCTAGAATAAGAGAACTAGATCCATTCAATGGAGTAACATAAAATGTCATTGGAGTAATATCACCAGTTTCAAAACAAACAGAAAGATTAATGGCATTTGTAATCATTGAATTGGAGAAGCCATCAAAAAGTTGGAGCTGCAATGGAGGAATGAAATAAGTTGGAAGGCTGTAGATACTAACTAACTTGGTGTCTATAAAGCAATCTGAAGAACCAGAGTCAATCAGGGCAGAAAATGAAGGAATTTCATGTGAAACAAGGGTAACAAGAGGCATAAGTAAAGCATTATCTGAAAGAATGGACACATTAAGTCTAACCTCCAGTAAAGCATGGGAGGGATCAATGCAATCTCTAGCCCATGCAGAGTCATGGAGGCTGTAGACTATTTTTTCACCTTTAAGGCAGAAGCCTCCAGTTTGGTTTCCAGAGTAGAGGCCTTGGCAGCATGAGCTTTGGCTGCCTTGGAGGAAGACTTGGGGCAGTCCTTTGCTATATGCCCAGCAATACTGCAGAACAAACAGAGGTGATTCTCCAGTCAACACTTGTGTTCTTTGGCAGTGAGCTTACCATCCTTACCAAGCTTGGATAATAAGTCCTGCTTCTAGGGAATAAATGACTTGGAGAAGCCAGAGGAACTAGCTGACTTGTTCTTTGATTCATTAGGGCTGAAGGTCAAAGCGAAGGGTATGGAGGGTTTATCAGATGATCTGGATGGGTAAAATGACTTTTCTTGTCAGCTGATTTCAGATTTACACTTTCAGTAATAAGCATTAATGGTCTGAGCAAGCTGGCATAGCTCAATGAGTGTTGGGGGCTTGCTGACATGGGAAAGGTCATCTTTGATGCAGTCTGGGAGACCATTATAGAAGTAGTAATGGAGAACACCTTCTCCATAATCCCAGACTTGAGACACAATTCTGTTAAACTTAACTATATATTTGTTGATTTGTTGACCATCCTTTATCATCAACTGATCTAGCTGGTGCTTTGCATCTCCAACCAGGTCATGGGATCTGAAGTTGATCCAGAGTTCCTGAATGAACTCCTTATAATTATTCATCCACAAGGGACAAAGATCAGAATCTTCAGTAAGAAGGAGATCAGGCTTGAATCATTTCAATGTCATGCCCTTAAGGTAGGACTGAGCATAAGTGACCTTGGCTCAGTCATTGGCAAAGGCTTTGGAATGATCCTGGAAGTTTAACTTACATTGCACCAAAAAAATGCGGAGCTTTCAGAGGTCAGTTTCATCAAATTGGTCCAGTTCACATACTTTGGTATGCTGTGATATTTCAGGGATATGACAGGAAGAGCAAGCTAATCCACAAATGGTGCTAGCAAGATTGGTGATAGTATCATGGTAAATGGGAATAGGTTCTGGATGTGGGAAAGGTTTGGGGTCATCCTCTGGAATATTGGAATACCCATTAGAGGGGTCATCTCCAGGGTCATCTGGTACTCCTGGCTGGGTACCATAGTTGTCAGGGGTATGGGGAGATTGGGGAATCTTGGAACCATCAGGGGCTTCATCAACTGGAGCACTAGATGTGAAAGAGTGGGAAGGAGCAGGAGTCTATGAGGCTGAGCCTAGGGTATGGCAGGCAGAGAAACTCTTGAACTGATCAAGGACAGTGTGAGAGTGAGCTCTAGTTACATGGATAGACATGATAGCAGTGCCAGCACAAGCAGGAATTTGAATATACTGTTATAAAATTGTGACATACTCCAGAGATATTCCAGATAACTCTGGAGTGGACAGGGCTTGGCTTCACCTTATGTGGTGCACCCTTATGCTAGTACCAGGTGCCCTGATTTATGGAGGGGTCAGAAACTATTGGAGGTCCAGAATAGGCCATAGGGCTTTTTACAATAAGAGATATGATCTCAAGTCATGGAGTAAGTCATGAGACTTAGTGTAGGATATGATGTCAAGTTGTGAAGCAGGAGGAGGTCTAATGGGATCATAATGTCATGTTATGGTCAATATTCAAACTAAAGTACAAGATACAAAGCTACAGTACTTATACTTCAGAGAGGCAGATTATCTAAGAAGGGAACAGAGATGTGAAAGGAGTTGTCTCATAAGTGAAGCAGGTGCCAATGCATCCTGGATATGAATGGAGATGTTGAAGGAGACAACATCAAATAATGTTAAACTGAAAACTAAATAATGACAGGGAGAAGTGAGGGAGAAAGGAACAGGAACAGAAAGTGAGATTGAAGGAACTATAGAGTTATATTGGAATGGTACAGAGTTAGCATAGGTAAAGTTATAACCAATCATTAGGTAGGAAAAGATGGAGGTAAAGGGAACTAGGAAATATGCAGCTTAAAGCATGAAAGCAACCAGAGTTGTACTGGAGACATAGTGGAGTTATGTCATATTCTGTGCCAATGGGTCAACTCTGCTATGTTCCAATGCAACTCCAGTTGCTTCTATGCTTTAAGCTGTGTGTTTCCTAGTTTCCCTTACCTCTGTTTTCTCCTACCTAATGATTGATTACAACTTTACCTATACTAACTTCATACTGTTCCAATACAACTCCATTGTTCCTCTGACCTCACTTTCTGTTCCTGTTCCTGTGTGCCATGTTTCTCCCTGTTGTCACTTAGTTTCAGTTTGACATTATTCAATGTTGTCTCCTCTGACATCTCCATTTGTATCCAGGATGCATTGGCACCTGCTTTGCTTATGAGACAACTCCTTTCATACCTCCATTCCCTCCTTAGATAATCTGTCTCCCTAAGGTATATAAGTACTGGAGTTCAGTATCTTGTACTTTAGTTTGAATATCAACCATAATACAACATTATGATCCCCCCCAGACCCCTTCTGCCTCACGACTTGATGTCATACCCTACTCTAAAGTCCCTTAACTTATTCCACAGCTTGATGTCATGCCTCTTGTTGGGAAAAAGCCCTCCAGCCAATCCTAAACCTCTGATAGTTTCCAACCCCTCTGTAAATCAGGGCACTAGGTACTGGCATAAGGGCATACTACATAAGGTGAAGCCAAGCCCCATCCACTCCGGAGTTATCTGGAGTACCCCTGGAGTACGTCAAAACATTTATAACAAGTTAATCCATTAGCACAGAATATAACACATACTCTCAAACAAGTTCAAGCTTTCCTTGGATTAGCTAATTATTACAGATGTTTTATTCAAGGTTTTGCAGACATAGCCCACCCCCTTAGTGATCTTACCAGAAAAAACAAGGCTTTCTCTTGGGATATTCTCCAACAAAAGGCTTTTGTTACACTTAAAAACATTATAAGTACTGCTTCTTTTCTCATTTATCCTGACTCTACCAAACCCATATGGGTGAAAACCAATACTAGTGACATTGCAACTAGTGCAGTCCTTTCTTATTTAATCAATGGTCACTGGAAACTGGTGGCATATTTATCCCATTTCCTCTTCCCAGTGGAGCATAACTACCCAATATATGATAAAGAGCTGTTAGCTGTCATTCAAGCCCTTAAGAAATGGTGCCATCTTTTAATTGATCATGTCCATTTTGAAATATGGACCAATGTTAAAACTTTCTCCCAATAGAAGGAGACTGTTAAAAACCTATACCAGTATGGGTATACTTTTAACCAGTTCCTTTCTGAATGAAACCCTTGATACTGAAAGAAGGTCATAACTCCAGAGGGCTCTGGAGGGCTCTGGGGAAATCTAGGAAGGGTTTCAATAATCAAACAGGACTCAGCTTCATCTTATGTGGTGCACCCTTGCACTTTCCAGTGTCCTGATTTACATAGATGTTGGAGGTGGGTAAGAAGGCTGTCTCTATGCTCAACAGGAGGGACAGGCAGAACAAGGAGAGTCAAGCCTAGTTATAGGGATAAGACCTTGTGACTTCTTCAAGGATATTGCTTGGCCTCAGAGATACTCTGGAGTAATCTGGAGGGTCAGAGTGAGCCCAAGGGCTTGAGCAGAGTGAGGACAAAGACAAGGGGGTGTTTTGTCATTTTTGTTGATATTTGTACTGAGGTACAAGATACAAAACTACAGTACTTATACTTCAGAGAGGCAGAACTATCTAGGAGTGTAACAAAGTGAGACAGATGCAAACTCAGAAGTGAAGCAGATATCTAAATATCCAAGAAACAAATGGAGATGTCAGGGAAGACAATGACCAATCATGTCAGACTGAAACTGAAGGGTAACAGGATGTAACAGGGGAAAGCAAGGAACAGGAACAGAACAGAAATAGTAACAATGATGGTAATGGTAACTGAGACTGGTAATGGTAATGGAGTTATACCAGGATGGTCTGAAGATGACAAAGGGAAACTAGAGTAGTATTTAACTGGAGCAGAGATAGACTAGAAATGAAATGGGGTGGAGTGAGAGCAGAAGCCTGGAGGAGTGTATAATGCTGAGGGGTGGAAAGCATACATGCATAGCTGGGGGAGACTGGAATGGTGCCAGAGGGCTGGAGTTGCCTGGAGGGAAGTCAAAGGGCTAGAGTGGCTTACTAGGTACAAAGACCAATTGTAAGCCAGGTTGGGATGGGGTTGGAGTTGGGTCAGAGATCCAGGATATGACAACCAACTATCAAGCTCTTAAACATTGGAAGTAGCCTTAGAATCTATCTGGTTGACAAGCTTAATGGATCAAAACTCTTATGGAGTATTGCTTTTCCACTGTCTATAAATCCAACACTTCTAATGGTCATGCTGATGCTCTATCTTGATGGTTTGATCATGGATCTATTGATTATGAGTCAAATCAACAAGTAGTTATTCTTCCACCCTTATGCTTCACACCCCTCCCTTCATATTCTGCTTTTCTTTTAAATACTTTTCTTCTTGAAGTTATTGCAGCCACTACAGAACTCCTGGAAGATGATCTACCAGGGTTGTGTTATAATTCTGATGAAGGATACTTGATACATCAAGAAACAAACACAATCTTTATTCCAGAAGAATTATGCATGAAGGCACTACAACTCTGTCATGAC